>CAIGQQ010032765.1:14863556-14911037 GCA_903798035.1 Danio albolineatus
ATAATAATAATAATAATAATAATAATAATAATAATAATAATAATAATAATAATAACAATAATAATAATAATAATAAAGGCACCACGGTGGCGTAGTGAGTAGCACGTTCGCCTCACAGCAAGAAGGTCGCTGGTTCGATCCCCGGCTGGGTCAGTTGGCATTTCTGTGTGGAGTTTGCATGTTCTCCCCGTGGTTGCGTGGGTGTAACATCCCCAGCTCGTCACTCGTCATCACCTCATCCATCACAATTACCGAGACCATCCTCCAGCCGTGCACCATCACCAGCCTATTAGTCACCACCTATAAAAGCCCATATCATCTATGGACACGTTCCTCCTTGCCTGTTCCTCACCTCGCCTTGGACAACCTCCTGTGCTCCACCTCCATCTCCACCATCATCTCTCCAATCAGGGAAGAGACTCTCATGTACTTTGACTCATACCTCTCCTGAATGGAGTCCTAACCCCTTGCCTTTGTCCAAGATACAACCCTCTTCTAATGTTATACTTGAACCAGTTAATAAATACTGCTTTTTGTATATCTTGACTCATTGCCTTCTTCTGAACGTGACAGTGGGTTTCCTCCGGGTGCTCCGGTATCCCCCACAGTCCAAAGTTATGCGGTACAGGTGAATCGGGTAAGTTAATTGTCCGTAGTGTATGTGTGTGAATGAGAATGTATGGATGTTTCCCAGAGATGGTTTGTGGCTGGAAGGGCATCCGCTGCGTAAAACAAATGCTGGATAAGTTGGCAGTTCATTCCGCTGTGGCGACCCCGGATTAATAAAGGGACTAAGCCGACAAGAAAATGAATGAATGAATGAATGAATAATAATAAAAACTGTAAATACCTGACATGTATTCAGAGCGAAGTAAGCAGTAATCTGATTGGCTGAAATTTAACACATTGTGTTGAGGAGACCGTTGTTTTGTTTCACCTCTTCCCTTTACACACAAGTTAAAACAGTTAAAATAGCCATAACACAAACAATGTTTTATTATTTAACACGTCATTTTTGAGAGTGTGCCTTTGAACCCACACATAATATGCATGTTCAAGACATCACCAATAAAAACTTGTAATTTGCACATAGATGAAAATGGTATAATTTTATAAAAAAGTTTATCAAAAGTTTTTGTTCTTAACATGTACTGTAACAGATCACAAGCTCACATTCAGATCTGTCTTCGTTCAATCATCAACAGATGGACTGAAGCAAGACTTAATTATTTATTTTTGTCATCTCTGATATTAAGTTTGTAAAGATCTGTCACTAATCGAGTTGGTCTACAACTTTGAGACAGATTAGTTAACTAGCCAACTAATCAGTATAAAAGTCTCACATCAAGCAGAAAGAAGCATTTGCTCACGTATGCGAAAGTTACCTGAAAGTCTTCCTATCTTCTCGTGACTGGTAGCGTTGTCTGGTTTTCTCAGCTATCAGCTCATGTTTGACGATCTGTGCTTGCACCCTGCTTTTCGCAATGATTAAGAAGCGCCAACGTTTGCAGCCTCTGGGATAACAATTTCATTAACGGAGGCAGCCATGTAAACAATCTTATTGGTGGCCAATCCATTTTCCTAATTGCTAAAGCCTTCATTAGGACATTTTATCTGGTCCAGTTGCAATTCTGAAAATGTTAATGGACGTTATTATGCTATTATGGTAATGGGCATTACTCTTACACACAAATACGCTTTGACATTACAACATTTTCCACATACAATTCAGCAACAAACAAGGAAGAGACAAATAGTGGCTGGCAGCGCCTGAGACGCTAGCATTATTCAGCCGCCGAAAGTGTGGATAATTAACAGGTAGCTATGATTTGTTGCTGTCATAGCAGGAATGCTCTCATCGGTGTAATCAAGATCTTGACTCCAGTCTCGGAGGATTTTTTTGGTGTCAAGCGGTGCGACTTCGTCAAAAGTGCAACCTCCTTTCTTCCCACTAACTCTCTCTGCCCTGTTCATAAGGAGTGAGCGGTAGCCCTATTGCAAATTCGTGCCCATGGTGCACCATGTCTAACCTGATTATCACTTGAGCTCAATTATCAGGTCACCCGCAGAGTGTGTTACTGCAGGATTATGGTTTAATGAGCTTACCTATAGGAGTTCACACAAAAAGCATCACCCCAATTACATACAATATTACATTCTGATGTGCCGACAGAGATAGGAATAGAAAAAAAAACACTTCTTTTCTAGAACAGAACTGCCAATTCTAGAAACATAACCAACCCTTCCTCATCCTCCCCCTCCACCACCACACACACTCGCGACGCTTAAAGAATAACACTCCATCTTGATTGCATTCTTATGTGAGACAATCAGCAGGAATAGACAGCGCCTTTTCTTTCTGTTTCTTATTCCCGCCACATTTTCCTCACCTCACCCTGATCGCGACGGCTAATGAACAATCTCACCAAGTGACTAACAAGCCCGTTTCAGCTGCTGGTCTGAAAAGAGCTTTCACTCAGCCAATGGACAATGGCTCAAAGAAACGCAGCAACCAGCCACTTTACCCCATATCAGCATTTTTAATAAAGAACTCAACTATAATGGAGTTTGACAAGAACATTCGAACATTCAAAGTTGAAGTCATGCCTCTAAATGAAAAAAGCCAGACTCTATTGCTATAATGCACAGTATTGATACCAAATGGCCCCCCGGGGTGAGTGATGGAGGCATCTAAGAGAGATGGATGGTGGCGTCTCGTCACTGATGGGCTTCCAGTAAATATGACATTAGAGCACAGAGCGTGTATTAGTACCAGTAAAAGCTGATACATTAAAGGACTGAAGATGCATTAATTGAGACGGTCACAGTTAAAACCATCAGACATGAACCACATTAGCGACTGGGAAACGTTAAAGCGCTATAACTTGTAGAGACGCCATGCTTCTGTGAGTACAACTCTAATATTTATTTCACATTAAGTTATGAGACGAACCATAAAGATGCATCCTGACCTCTGAAAACTACAAGAGAAACCAATAGAAAAGCATGCATTTTACTGAGCAGATTTGTTGGTCTGTATAACTTCATTTAGGAATGTGCCGTGCTGTTCTTTTGACACTAAATCAAAAGGTTGAATGGAAGGATGCGGAAAGCCTACACACGTTCTTAATAAATGTAACAGTGTGGGCAGTGCACTGGAAGAAGAACTATTAAATGTCATAATGAGTGCAGTACTTTTGTAACTTGGCTAACAGTTTTTTTGGGTTTGCAGAAAGTTGAGAAACTAAACAGCCATTAGAGACAGAAGCTTTGTGTACTTTGTAAGTTTGGTTAACATTGGAAGAATGTTGTCAATGCTACCAATAAAAGTGATTTATTAAATATTATTACACGGCTCTCTGGAATACTTGTATAATGAGTTGGGTTGGCAACAGAGTTGAAGATCCAAATGCAGTTTGTTTAAGATATTAGTAAGGCAGGCAAAGGTCAAAACAGGGGCAGACAGGAGCAGGCAAATAATTCATAGCATAATCAAAGTCACAGGCGGGGGGTCAGGACAGTCGACAAAATAACATGAACAAAGAAACAAACAAAGGTCAAAACAAGGCAAGGATAATGCTTAGAATTGCTCACTTACAGCTCATGCAGAGTTCAGACTGCATGATTTTAACCCAGATTTTGACTCGCGACAGGTTTTGAGAAATCGCTGACAAATGCCTGAAATCACAGGCAAATCAAGTGACAATCACACAGTGTGAACTATCAAAGACGTGATCTGAGAGATTTGCTGATGAGTTGCTGATGCTCGTGAGATATTTGGCATGCTAAATATCTGGAGCTGTCGCCGATTCAAATCATGCAATATTAAATGAGTTTCGACTGAAAATAGCATCGGCGATCACCTACAGCAGGGGTGACCAACCCTGCTCCTGGAGATCGACCGTCCTGCAGATTTCAGTTGCAACCCAAATCAAACACACTTGTCTGTTATTATCTAGTGCTGTTCAGGCCCTGGTTAATTGATTCAGGTGTGTTTGATCAGGGTAGGATCTCCAGGAGCAGGGTTGAGCATGCCTGACCTACAGCGAATGAGAGAGCAGCATTCACAAGTGTGGGTACCTGCAGGCCAGAGGGAAGTTGGGGGAAAAGTTAAAAGTGCTCTTTTTCAGTTTATTTGGACCCAGGAAATGGAGGAAAAACGAGCAAAAATTTGTCAGGAGCACCCGTGTCTGTTTGACGTGTCATCTGAGAAAAAACACAACTGGGTCGAAAAAAAAAAAAGAAGCTAAGCAGAAATTAGTAATTCCCTTCAAAGCCAGGTGAGCAAATATGCACATTTTCTACCCAATTAAAGGCTTCTTTTTCATTATGTAGTTAATATCAAAAGATATACTATGTTTTTTTGGGGTTGTGAGACTTAGTTTGCACAAAGTTGTCAGCATTTCTTTCTATTTTAAATTCATACAAACCTCCTGTCGTCGATCCATCTTGCAGTGTAAACAAAGCAAAGACAAAATGCTAGCCCAGATAGTCATGCAGTGTGAAAACATCTGTGACACGACTACTTTGAAAATCATGCAGTCTGAACTCGGCATAACAAGACTCAAAAAAGCTTATGAGTGTATTTATAGTCCAGGTAATTAGTTCATTGGTCCGCAGGTTCAGCTGTGTGTTTGCAATCAGTGGTGATCTGGAACTAATGTGTGTGAGGTGCATGATAGGATTTGTAGTACAGTTCAGCATCAGATGTGTAGTAGCATAAATGATAGTGAGTGTCCTCCAGCGATCTGCTAGATCGCTGGTGACAATTTGAATTTGATTGGACATATAACGCACTGCTGTTCTTGACTGTTTGGCACCATCTTGGTCACCATCAAATTTCCCCTTTTAAAAAGCTTATTAAAATTACCAAAGTGGCTAAAGTGTTTTTTTTTTCAAGAGCTGGTAAAGTATTATAGCTTAGATTAATCTTTAGTGGCAAGAATCCATGTTATAAGTTTTGAGTTGGCCAGCTGAAAAGTCTGTCTGGCTTTATTCTGTGAGAATAAAAAGATTATCCTATTAAAGAACTTGGACTTGTATTGTATGCATTTTTACTTCAACTTTGGACTAAAAAATAATAAAAACAATGTTTTAAAGTCTCTTTCTGGGATCAATAAATAGGTTTTTGACAGTTCACTGAAATGGGAATCACCCAAAAATATACAATATCACTGATTGTAAAACAAACTATTTACTATTTAAAGTGTATTGTTTAATATCATAACAAAGTCTACTTAGTTGCATGCTAACTTTTTTTTTCAATTAACTGGATTAGACCGAATTATGAAAATTCAACCCTTAATTTCTGTTACTACATTTAATAAACACCTTTTTCACCTACAATAATTATACAAATTTACTTCACCCACTTGCATACAAGCATGGTCTTATGGCTAAGAGGCTTCTGATTCTTGAAATAATATTGTACCTCACTATTTTAGTGGTTTGCTCATTCTCACAGCGCCACAGGTAAACTAACCTGCCTAGCAACAATATCAAAGTCAGAGCACACGCAACCAGTGGCACATGCTCCCATCTGCCATATATTTGCATTGCAAACAATCTCATAATGCAGCATGAGAATGCAGTTAAATAAATAAAAAATGTTACCAACATGCAGTTGTTAACAAGCGCCACTTGAACATACACATACTGTATCAAATCTGCTTTCAGCGTACATTTACAGGACAACAATTCAATAAAAACTAAAGATTTCACATACAGATAGATGGTATGTGTCCTCACAGATCCGCATAAACAACTAAAAACACTGTATTATGCATACAGGTCAGTAATGGGCGATGTCTGTGCACATACAGTCCTGTAGTCTGACATGGTTGTTCTTGGTTGACAAGTACTCACGCACGACTGGAGAGCACATGGAAATGACATCAACGCATTCTATTCTATTTCAAAATCAATCTATCCATCCAACCATCCATCCATATTTAAAAGCAATGTTGTGTAAACCCTTATTGCAGGGAACATACAGTATATCTAGATCAACATGTCAGCAATATGTCAACAAACAAAGACATTATACTGTTCCTCAGAAATCCTTGCAGCCATTTGATTGTTTTCAATGACATTTACTTCTCTGCCAGCTGTTGATAGGTATGTATTTTGCAAATGAAAAGCATGCCCGAATAATACAGATAGCCTTCTTAAATATGCTTAGAGAACTGAGGGAGACAGCGCAGTATTCATCTCTGTCACTCGTGAACCGCTGACTGACATCCTGTGGTCTGGCTGAAGACTAACAGGTACTAACTGTGACAGGTGAACTGAAGTTGCTCCCTGTAGAAAAGGCACAAAGGACCGGAGGACACAAGATATAGTTGACAGCCTTCTTTTCAAACTTACTTTTCAGGAAATGTGTCATTGCTCACATCAGTCTTTTTTTTCTTTTTGATATCATTGCAACAATTGCAAACTGGAGATCAATTTGTCACCCACCGTTACGTCAAATTGAATTGGAGCGTACACTGCTGGTTTTGCCATTCAGCTGGAAAACTAGTCTCACTACTTTAATAAGGTAAAATTACTTTTAAAAAAAGTCAAATTAAACTTTTAAGTAGATTTTAGGTCTTAGTTGCAAGTAAGAACATTTCTTCCTCATTTCTGACACTGACAAAGTCTACGCCTCCATCCAAACACATAATGATGAACTCAGTAACATTGTTTTTTTTTCTCTCTCATTTTGCCGGGATGAATATTCACTTTCTTTTTTTTGCTCAAGATGGTTCTCGAACATTGCCATGGTTTATGAAGCTAGCAGCTACACAATTAGCAACAGATGGTGGACATAATACTTCTAATTGTCAGTTCTATATTATGTGCAGTGCTCAGAAAAATGTTTTGATCCAGCCGGCATCTTATTTTTCAAGAAGCTCAAATCCTTGCGCATCAACAGAATCTGCGTGCCTAAGCAACAAGTAAGAATGTGATTTAGACAAGTCTGACAACTAATTTTTCTGAAACATTTTTGCATGTTTTTTAATGTGATTTAGACATGATTAAAATGTCACGGCAAAATATCTGAATATGGCAACCTCATTAGTTGTCTCATAGGCAGGATAAAGAGCACAATCTTAAAAAAACAACAACTTTTTTTGTAGTGATGCTTTGAAGAAACATGTTGGGTTCCTTACAGAATTTTCTGTGTGAAAACATTTGTTTCTTTACATTTATTCATTATCCAAAGTGACTTGCAGATGAAGATAAAAGAAGCACTTCAAATCCCCAAAGTGCAGCAATATCGTTCATCGGCCTCTTTATTAGGTACACCTTCTAGTTTCTAGTTGACAAATTTCTAATCAGCTAATCACATGGAAGCATCTCAGTGCACTCAGGCATGTAGGCATGGTCAAGACGCCCTGCTGCAGTTCAAACTGAGCATCAGAATTTGGAAGAAAGGTGATTTAAGTGACTTTGAACGGGGCATGGTTGCTGGTGCTATACAGGCTGCTCTGAGTATTTCAGAAACTGCTGATCTACTGGGATTTTCACGCACAACCATCACTTGGGTTTACAGAGTGGTCCGAAAAATAAAAAATATCCAGTGATCAGCAGTTCTGTGGGTTCCATTCGTACCAATTGAGCATCCTGTCAATGCCACAACCTACCTGAGTATTGTTGCTGACCATGTCCATTCCTTTATAACCACAGTGTTCCCATCTTCTGATGGGTGCTTCCAGCAGGATAACGCATCATGTCATAAAGCGCGAATCATCTCAGACTGGTTTCTTGCACATGACAATGAGTTCACTTTAATCAAATGACCACCACAGTCACCAGACTTCAATCCAATAGAGGCTTAAGATGTGGTGGAACGGGAGATTTGCATCATGGATGAGCAGCCGACAAATCTGAAGCAACTGCTTGATGCTATCATGTCAATATGGACCAAAATCTCTGAGGTATATTTCCAGTACCTTGTTGAATCTATGCCACGATGGAATAAGGCAGTTCTGAAGACAAAAGTTGGTCCAACCCGGTACTAGTAAGGTGTACCTAATGTAAGAAATGTGTCTGCCTCGACCCAACTTCCACTCTAAATGGTGAATTGATGCTCATTTCCCAAACAGGCTGACTTATGAGAAGTCAACAGTTTGTTGTCTCTTCATTGTTTGAGGTGACTACATCTCAACCAAATTGTAACAAGTGTAGAATGGGGATAGGTGTGGTACACAGAGAACCATCTGTTCAATGATGTTGAAACTGCATTAACATAGAGAGATATAGGATGCAGCTGGGTCAAAAGCCAAGGAGCAACTTAATTTACATCTGAAAGGCAGGTCTAGAGGCAACAGCTAAAATAGTATAAAGGTTTGAGTTTAGGGATGTTCGGGGTTCATTCTTACTCCGGTGAACCCAAGATACTGCGGTGTATTTTGAGACTGCTATGCTGAATAAACATCTTCATTGAGATTTCCACGTCGTCCACATTTTTTCTTACACTAAATAAAGTGGCTGGTGACTGAAACACACATACAAACACACTCTGAGAAAATAGTGTGTCTCCTATAGGTGGTTACCCTATAGGGCTACACTCAAAATTGCACAATGTTTTCTATTAAACTATTTAGTGTTCTAAACTGTTTTATAGTAGACTTACTGCCAGAAAGAGTTTAGTAACCTGATTGTGATTTTTCACTTTGAATGATATTTCTATTCTTTATGTGTTGTTTGTGTATTTATTCCACACTTACTATTCTCTACACGTTGACCCACCACTGGGTTGCACCCAGTGATCTGGAACTTTTTCCAGCAATGATGTTGAAAATGTTCAATTTTTTTTTTTCTGTAACCAAGACTTTAAAGGTGTATGTGCCTACACAGAAACAGACCTTTAAAAATAAACCCACACTCCCTGAAAAAAAAAAAAAAAGTGACAACTAGCCCCAGCTTTCTTACATGCTGTATGTTTTAAAGAAAATAATCTAACAGAACAGCAAAGAAATGAAAGGCACAGAAATAACACTTAGTGAATTCATGCTCATTTCATTGTAGCCTTAATGGCATCTCCTCTTGGATGGCGAACCTCCCATGAACATTTTAATTAACACAGTTGTCTGTGCGTCTGGCCTCCGAACCCATGTACTGTGCCCGCTCTCATGAACTGACAACCCGCGAACAAGAACCAACCACAGCACGTCTTTTAAAGAAGGTGTTGGATTAAAATGAAAAGAAGCGGTGGTTCCTGTCTCACTAAAATAGAAAACGGATAACACATAAAAAAGGAATTTCATACAGGAGGTAATGATTTACTTACGTTTATTTATATTGCAAAAGCTTGTCGCGGAAAACAAGATGATTTCCTATTAACTTTCATTCGCTAAAAAAAAAAAGCAGCAGCAATAAAGAACAAAGGCTTTTTCTTCTTAGAGAAGTGTAATAATTATGCTGCCATCCAATAGACTTGTGTTGCAGTGGAAACTGTACATTATTTATGGCTTGCGCATAAAGCCAGCGCTTAGTGCTGTGTGATTTAGACAGAATGCAGACATTAAACTTCAACGCTAAAGCTTGAATGTAGAAATTATCCGATTTTTATATAATGAGGACTTGTGGTTATTGAGGATAAGCGAAGAACATAAAAGATAGAACAGACGTGACACAAAGATGCATTAAATCTATCAAAAGTGGCAGTATTTTGACAACGATCACATATATTCCAGCTACAGAAGTTTGCATATCAAATAAGTGCTGCTTTTACTGTGTTGTTCATTGGTAATAATATTAAATGTTTTATTACTACGGTGGGTAGCAAGTTCGCCTAACAGCAAGAAGGTCGCTGGTTCAAGCCTCGGCTGGGTCAGTTGGCATTTCTATGTAGAGTTTGCATGTTCTGCATGTGTTTGCGTGGGTTTCCTCCGGATGCTCCGGTTTCCCCCACAAGTCCAAAGACATGTGGTATAGGTGAATTGGGAAGGTTAAATTGTTAAATTAATTTGTTAAATTGGTTAAATTGAGTGTGTATGGATGTTTCCCAGAGATGGGTTGTAGCTGGAAGGGCATCAGCTGCGTAAAACATATGCTGGATAAGTTGGCAGTTCATTCCGCTGTGGCGACCCCAGATTAATAATAAAGGGACTAAGCCGAAATGATAATTAAATGAGATTGTTGTTTTGTTTTTTTACAAGGACTTGTGGATATCAGAGTGCTAGCACATTGATCCATATATCTTCACAATAGCACAAAAACCGCATCGTGGATAAACCGCCCAGCTTTTTCCTCATTATTTTGATGTCAAATGTTTCTGACAGTGATGAACATGGTAGAGAATCCAACTGCAGCGAAAAAGTGAAGTTATCATCAGATTTTAAATGATGGAAAAGCATGCAGGACAAAACTCAAGATGTTTTCCCTCAACATTAGCAGCGGTCCTGCCAGCACTCTCTCCTCCTGTTTCTCATGGGCCATTTGTTTGGCTGGATGAAGCCATGTTTCCAGTTGAGGAGCCAATCAAAGAGCACAGAGGCTCTGGGCCAGTGATGAGTTTTTCTGGCTGGCCCTATCTGACAGCTGTCCTATCAATCCCACTTTGTGTTTCCTAATTTGAAGTTGGTACAGAGCCCAAAAGCAGATGTGCACAGAAGACATAACTGGGAATACTACCTCAGCGCTCACCCCAGGACAAGAACAACAGTCTTTCCACATGAACATACAGTTCCATGCGCATTTCTACAAGATTACGCTTGTATCTAATACATCTCCAGAAAATGTCTGGAAATAATCTCTTTCTACTGATTCTAAAGATTATGCATAATGTAGTTTTCATAGTAGCTTTGTTAGACATCTGCCGCCAAATCACTAAAATTAAATAGTCATAAATTTTTTTGGATAGCAAACCAAGACCAATCTAAAGGGTAAATCATTTACCGTGGAGTCATCTGGTAATGTATTCAAAATAATCTCTTGAAATAGTCTCTTGAAGTCTCTTGAAATACTGCTGTTAAATCCTTAGAAGCAAAAAAAAATAAAAGGGCTTGTTCACACAAAAACAGAATACAGTTGTCAGTGCTGTATTTCAGTCCTTCATTTAGTTACATTCACAACCAATTTGGTTATTTACAGGACTGACAACTGCATGCGTACTCACACTTGTTCATTTTCAGGAATCATAACTACATTGAAGCCCTGCAGTGCGAGTGGAACAAAATTACTAGTCTGTCACGTCAGAGATATAGACGCTCAGCACAACATATACTGTACTCACCTAGCGTGCTCTAGGTTATTACAGCATGTGTGCTTTCAAGAACTTGCAGATTCGCAGATATGAGATTTATGTCAATTAAAGTTTTAGATCCAGTCAATTTTCACAGGTGCAGCTCCCTCCATTTGTTTGAACAGCCTTTAGAAAAAGGGACTTTACTTCTAGACTTTATCAATATATAAATAATTGTGTGAACAGGACATTTCATACTTGGAGTCCAAATACATTTATTGTGCATATCCTAGCGATTTTAATCACATTTTACAATTTGAATTTGAAATGAAATATATTTTTCTAATTGTGCATTTTTTTTTACACTTTTTCTATGCCACATAAAATGTGAACACAACAAACACTGCAGAAAACATCCTGGATGTAGAGAAATGACATGACCTTCACATGTGAAAATCCCTTGTGAAATATGTGGAACACATGTAAAATGCATGGGAAACTTCATTTTGAAACATTTTCATGTGTAACTTCTGTTATCAAGTGAAATGTGGACAAGATGATCACTTATTTCACATAATTAATGTGTTTAATGTGTGTTCCACAAATGTTCCATGTGTGATTTTAACGTGCTTTGCATGTGAAGTTTCATGTTGTTCATCAATCTTAGCAGAAAACTGCAATACTATAAAATACTTTTTTTCTGTATATTATTGTGCAGTAAAACCGGGAACTTGTGGAAATTCAATTATGGATTTTTTTTTATTTTTATGAACAATTGCTGCAGCCAGCTAAAGTGTTACTTTAACTCTGCACCTTTTGTTTAAGCTTATCAGTTAACAGCAGCAACGGAGACGTGATTAAACATCTGTCCTTTGTTCTTCTGAAGAACAAAGGTGTTAAGAGAGCCACAACTTGCAAAACAGGTTTTTGCATCTTATCAACATTGCCTCAGAAACAGAGAGACATACAGGGAACATGGATTATACCATTTCCATATAAATGTACACAAGACAGCGAATTTTGCTCCATATACCTTTACATTCAAATATAAGAGGACGGAATTTAGATGGAAAAGTTTGTCGTGCAAGCATAAGTCCATTGAATGTCTGCAAGGACAAACAAAGAAGCCTATGAATGAACTTGGGAAGTTGAGCAACAAATGCAACCACCTTATTAGGGACTTCCATACGATCTTCAGCTTCAGTAATTCTCTCAAAAGGATTCTCTAGGATATCCCAGGTTACCCAAATTGCTCAAAGACTTTGGCATGTTCCAGCAAGGATTTTTATGGTGTTTGGATTCAAAGTGCTTTTTCTAACACTTCCGAGACAAATGCTTCATGACCATCATCTCAGATCCAGCTTCTCTCTACCACTGCATCAACAGCAAAAGCGTAAACTGATCACTTTCCCAACCTCTATCACAGACGTTGGCATAGTGTGTTTTAATAAAAGATATTCTTCCTCAGTTGATTGTTCATTTGGAATAAGGTTTACCTTCTAGCTTGTCTTTAGAAAAGATAACAGAGTAATTCATCACAATCCTTAACATAATCATCTTTATGATTAATGTCTATGCACTTCAATTATTGTACATTTAGTAATTTTAGTTACACTTGTTTATTATTTTGTTAATAAATTCTCATTTATTACAATTGTGTCTTCATTGTGTCTTCCTTGTGTTCATAATACAGTAATAGACTTTTACAAGTCAGACTTAAGCCCCTTTCACACATACAGACCTTTCCAGAAAATAACCGGCAGTTTTATGGAAAGGGATTGTATAGGAACAAGGGATTGTACCAGTAATTTGCCAGAATGCTGCTCTGTGTGAACGCAGAAGGACAAATGCCGGAAAGAGCGCGTTTACAATTAGAACGCACTTTTGTGAGACTAGGCATGGGACGATAACCGTTCTCAAGGTATACCGCAGTTTGAAAAAGTCAAGGTTTTCATACCGCCAACATTTTCTGCTATACCATTCCTAAGGCATAGGGCCAGACGGAATCTGCGGACATTTTTTGCTATTTCTGCGGAGTATTTTATTAAAAATCTGCGGATTTATGCGGAATGATTTTGGGAGTATCATAACAAAAAACTTAATATATTAAGTAAAAAGTAATACCTTTTTAACTTTTATTTAATGTTTACAATGCAAATCCAATTAGATCAATCAATGATGGGCTAAAAAAAATCTGCGTAAATCTGCGGAATTCTGCGCGGAAATCTGCGGAATTCTGCGCGCGCAGATTCCGTGTGGCCCTAGGCATGAGTGAGATTTTATATTTACTTTTTTTTTTTAGGTGTAAATTGTAAAGACATCTGTGTTTTTTAAACAAATGTAGACCGCAGAAGTCAATGATTCACTTGAATTATTTAGCCTGACATGTTTACTGCCCCAAAATATTTTAAATGTTTCTCAAAACAAAATATAAAGGGTAAAAAGGTTTTGTTTTTTAGCCAGACATTTAAAAAGAATATATTTTAGAGCAGTAATCACAACACCGTCATACCGTGAAACCGTGATATTTTTATCCAAGGTTATCATACCGTCATCTTATACCAGCCCATGCCTACGTGAGACGTCTACTCCAGCCAATCAGACCATTCAGACACTTTAAAATCCACGCTGTTAATGAAAACAAAAGCCTTTGAATATGTTTCCAAACACATTTAGCTCCTAGATGTTAGTCAGATAACATATTTTGGAATAGATGCGTGATTGGTCTTTTCGGAAAAATACAGGATGTCCCTGCCTGTGCGAACAGAGCTTTTTTTTAATTTACCGGTCAAGTCGTTCCGGTATTTTTACGGAAATTTACTGGTATTACCGTGTGAAAGGAGCTATTCTCACTACATTAACAAATACAACCTTATTTGTAGTGTTTTCAAAAAATCTGCATGTAATTAATTTCTGTGATTACATTTATAATTGCACTGTTGACCTGTCCTTTACACTTTAATACAACATTATCCATGCCAACAAATATTTCCCCAATCACACCCCATCTCACCTAGCACAAGAAGTGGTGTGCAATGCAATATGATTAGAATTTGCCTATTTTCTGATGAAAGTACCTACTGTACTGCACAGTAGTAGTTAAGGCCACTTAATATAAAGTGGAACTGAAACACTGACTCCAGCTTCCTTTAAAGTCAGCATGAGGTTGAAGAAGTTGCTGAGACTTTTATTTCAGCATGTTGATGTACTTTCAACCGAAACCAGATATTTCACACTTTAATTCATCACCAACACAGTCATTACATCATTACAGTTTAAAAAGGGTCCACAACAGACATTAATAGGGGTATTCCTCCTTATCATCTTTACACAGGGTGGACATGCACAGAGTCAAGGATGTGTTGGGATTTAGGGCGATTTTTAGGCCTGGAGCAATGGCAGCAAATCGGAGAGGGACTCATTAGGAGTAGAAAGGTGAGTGTCAGCACGGCGCTCAGGGGCCTGTGTGGGGGAAAAGGGCTACTGAGCGCTGGGACGTGGTGGCCGCAGGCGGGGGTATTAATTGAGAGAGATTAAGTTGCTCTCGCCCTCGCCTTGACAACACCATCGATTAAGGGCTCTCGAAGTCGTCCCCAGACTGATGTTCTCGCTGTTGCACAAGGAACTGTGCGACGGGGAGAGCAGCTGGCGGAGGACCTGTCCATGGGAACGCAGGGCCGATGAAATTGAATATGGAACAAGGTCACCTGGGTCGCCCCGCATCCTCGGTGCATCGCCCCGATCACATCAGTTTGAAGGAAAGTGGATGTGCTTGATGCTTAGATTACTTTGGGAGGATTCGCGTGGACAGGTGAGGCCAAGAGAATATTGACATGGAAGACACTATTGAGAAAAATGAATGACAAAAAATAGCAGGAGAGCTGTGGTACAGTTCTGAGATTCAGAGAGTCATCTCTTCTTATAAATGATGACTTTACTATGCTAACAATAATGATGATTATAATAAAGGTAACACTTTAGTTTAGGTTTGTTAACAATTAACTAACATTACTAGCTAAATAAGCTACTAATTAGCCATTTACTAATAAAGAGTAAAGTAGAAGTTGGGTTTAGGTTTTGGGTAGGATTAAGGATGCAGAATAGGATCGCATTAAAACTAGCAACCAACAGTTAATATCTTAATAATTGGTAGGCATTAATAAGCCAGAAGTTAATAGCACGAATTGTGACCTAAACTAAAGTATTACCACATTTTTTTCTTATTTTCAGCAAAAGTATGGTATAATTTATAATAATAAGTAATAAGCGCAAGATTGTTACAATAAGTGGTTATACTTTATTTTTTTATAACAAAATAAAGACTTTCATAACGAAAAAATCTCAACAATAGAACTACAAATGCAGTCAATAGTTTTACAATAATTATTTAATTATAGTACCCTGATTTTTAGTATTTCCTTGAATGGCCATAACGGTCAAAATGACCGTGTGCATATGCAATTTCTTTTCCTGTACCTTTATATATGTGTGCCACTTTCTGCAAAAAAATCTTTTTGGTAAAAAAATCTGACATGAAGAAATAATGTTGCTCTCCCGCTTGCCTCAAAGTGAGGTCTAATTCAAACAAAATTATATGCTATAAAAGCATTTATTTTTTTTATTTTTGGGGTAATAACGTCATAAAGCATAATGACAGACATTCAAATAGTTTATGAACAGTCAGAATGACCGTGAATTATAGAATTCTGGCAGTTCCGGTCTTAAAGGCTAATTTCACCCCAAAAATAAAAACTCATTTATTTATTGATCATTTACTTGTACCACACTTGTATGCTTGTTTGTTTGATTTTTTTTTCCTACAGAGGGCACCATCAACTGTCTGGTTAACAACACTCTTTAAAATGTGTTTTATTGTGTTCAACGCTTTTGTGAGTAAATCTTCAGTATTGGGTGAACTATCCTTTAAGACACTGTGCTTTGCAACTACGCCAACTAACAGCCATTAGAATATTAATTAGATTATTACAGTTACTGAGTGGAGTATGCATGACTGTAATACATTTCATAAGCACAAACCAAGAATAATATTGTTGAAATGGACTATATTTAAAAAAAATAAAGAAATTTGCTGTATGTACAAAATGCATCCTAGACCTCCATTCACCAAGGGTATGGGAGTATCCGTTCATCATGGATAATTTGACTAAAGCAGAACAAATGCATTACAGATATTCTTTGTCAAGGCAATTACATTGTATCTCTTAATAATAACAATAAAAATAATAATAATAATAATAATTAAAATAATAATAATAATAATAATAATAATAATAATAATAATAATAATAATAATAATAATAATAAACTAAAACTAAACCAAAACTCAATCCAAAAATCACATACTTCCCTACAATATAGTAAGAGAAGTACCTGGATGACCTTCTGCTTCCGATGAGATTCAGAAGTGCGCATCCGATGGATGTTACACTATCCCATGATGCCTCGCAAGAGAATTTAAGAATGGGAGTGAAGTGACACATCTAACGCAGGTAGGTCATGTGATAATGAGAAATGGCGGATGTAGAACATCTGAGTTTGATTCATACTACTCAAATACTATAAAGAACACACTTTTCTAATGGTTGTGTAGTAAATTCAAATTGAAATGTAGTACCTCCTGAGTAGTAGACAATTTTGGATGCAGCCTCTGTTGTTTTATTTGATTACACTTTATTTTTAGCTATTAAACTATTCATTTAACAACTGAGAAATTATTATTAATTACATGTTTTAACTATATGCGGGTGTTAGAATGAGTGTTAGGTTTAGAGTTAGTTATATGTAATTATGCACAAATCCTTGTACAGTAAATACTATATATTTTGATATATATTGGGTTTTTGAAAATGAGCTTGCATGCAGTGTGTAACACAGCTCTAAGTGAAGTGAAATGTCCAGCTAATGCTTAAATCTGAAAGTGCACAGTGTTTAAAACTATTGATTCATCCATAAAAGAGTCGACTCATAGTTCTTCAAACGAATCGCCCTGATTACGAGTCTTTAGCCATTTTGGCATGACGTGAACACGAAACATAAGCCCCGCTCATATGTGTGCGCGCAGACCCGGGAAGATTCGAAAACCCCAACCCCGCCCACAAACAACAGCAGCGAGCAAAAGTTGCCAGACTGGGCGGTTTTGAATTTGATTGTGCAGGTAAAAACCTTTTGGATAGGGTTTGGGCTGGAATCAGTCAGCTACATCTGGCAACACAGAGAAGAGCACTGTAGCAAACATATGCTCAGCTGGAAATTGTTGGAAGTGTGCAGATGAACCAGAGATGAGACTGTGAAGAGGCAATGGTTGAGGTTTATTTTATCAAAAATGCCTCAGCATTATAGCCCAGCCTTGTGCTTTGTTTCCCTCTGAAGAGTGCTTCTGAAATCTACACGCTTACAACGGAGGATTCATCGACCGTTTGTTAAAGGAAGGATCAGAATCTGGTTAACTTGTATTCTCATATCGTGTCTATAAGCACGTTGTAAACGCGATGCGTGCCGCTTTGTTTACGGATTAAAATGCGTTTGTAAACTCATGTTCCTCTGCTGTTTGTCGTTGCTATGGCTACATCAGCTCTCCTACACACATGCGGCGGTCCTTTTTCATAATGGTTCAGCTTTTGAGCTGTGTGCATTAATACTGAATGTGTGTCTCTGTTTTTACTTATGGTTAAGAATAGTGTAATATGCTGGGAGACCGGGGGGTTAGTTTCAGGGGTGAGCTGTCTGAAATACAGGCAATTCCTGAGAAAAACGAGTGTTGGCAGATATGCTCACGCACACACTATGACTATTTCAATATTGATAAGCCGTGGTGGGCATTCTCTCGCGCTGAATGATGTTGACCAATCGCAACAGACTGGGTCATCGGTCCAATTAGCGCAGTTTAGCATCGCGCTAAGGAGGGGTTTTAGAACAAATGAATCGCTGAACGATTCATAGAGGAGTCGCTGGGATAATGAGGTAAAAATAAATGCAAATTATAAGACAATGACAGTGTTTTTTGACCATGCATGCATATTAGCCTGCTGTTGGAGACCCCCAAAACCAAAATATGACCCTTTTTAATGTATAATAGGGGCTCTTTAAGTGTATGGGACATGTATAACAATGTTAAAGTGTTGTCCTTAATTTGATGGTACCTTTAACACATTTTCTTGATTTTAAGTTACATTGCAACGACATCCAACAAATTCTCAGAGTATTAATAGACTGTAGGTTTGGGGTTAGAATTAGTGACAGTTACTCGCAATGTTTCTTATACTGTAGTCAGGAGAAAATCTGTGAAGCAGTATAAGGAAATAATACGCAGACAGTCTGATGGTCTAATAAATATTAGTTGGCATGTAGTTGCAATTTAACTTATAGTCAAAAAATTGTGCAATAAGGACCATCAAAATAAAATGATAGTTTTCATGTAATCGCAAACTACTTTTAGTCAACAGAATGTTTAACCAAGGGACAAAGTGTGACCAAATAATATTTTATCATGCACACGCCATCTCATTAGGAAAACACATGTATATTTTTGGACACATTATACAAATCAGAGCAGAAATGCGTAAAACAGATCCAAAAACAAATCAAATGATGTCCTTTGGCTTATATCCCAATTCGTCAATTAAAATGCACAATATTGAGATAGACTCAGAGTTTTCTATATGTGTTTGTTCCTCACAGTCCGCATTCTTGGCATCTAGTGAAGCAAGTGAACTTGAGTAAAACTTTGTTTTTTGGACTAATGGTTAATGATGTGTGCTGGAAAAACGCCAGATAAGGAAGTCGATAATTCATCTCAATGCGGAATAATTTAGGGGGAATAAAAAACTCATGATGGCAGAACGCCTCAGGGCTGGAATCCCTCAGCATTTGGCAATATCTTTGATGATAGAGACATTCAAAATAATTAGGACTGACAAAAAACAGCCTTTACAATCGTTTGACTATTTAGGACGGTGATAAAAAAAATGATTTCTTATCCGGATGAAACAGCTGTATTTGACAGCCGCATTGTGGTGTGCTGTGGTCCTCTTTAGGTTTATAATTACAGCTCAAATTCATGTAATTGTTTCTTTTGTTTGCATGCCAATTTATCGAAATTGTTACAAATGCAAAGTGCTGAACCAGTAAATTAGTTTGACTGTATCTTAGTGTTCACTTCTGACTAAAATGTCCTCCTTTTTTTAATTACTAAAAATTACTATTCAAAATACCTCCCATATTAACGACACACTTGAGAAGGCATTGTTTATTGTTCATCTCGGGTTTTTTTTCGTCCAGTTTCGACAGCTGACGAAACAGCACATATTGCAAAACTGAGGAAGGTTTTCAATTATTCCTTGAGCTGATTTGTAAGTATAACAGCTGTGGTTACCAGATATAGTCATCAAATATTCAATCTGTCATATTGCACAGACTAGTGGGTTGATCAGAATGATTATATATACATTTCCTTGCCGTTCAGTTGGCTGACAATTAATATTAATAGGCACGAGCGAGGAACACGTCTCGGAAAGAATGCATTCTCAAATACGTTGACCTGCACGTGAACCTGAATCAGAAATGAATTTATGAGAAATAGACAAATACATCACTGTAAAGTAAAGAGAGAGAAATATCATGCATCTCGTTTCCCATCTAAAACAGCCACCTGGCATCTCATTTAAACATTTAATTGAACTCAACATCTGCATTGGAGTAGCTCAAATCAAAATCACAGTGATAAAAATTCAGCACTAATAATATTTTAAAATGACATTTTGTAGATTTCCTGACAATTGCTTTTGAATTATATTGGCTATTATTAAAGAAAACGCATAGTATAAAACATCTAACATTATTAAAGCAGGGAATGGTGTCCCCTATATTATCTCAAGACAGCATGAAACTATTCAAAACTGTCATATCTTCAATCTTTAAAAAAAATGTTCACCCAAAATTACAAAAGTCAAAATTACACACCTTTCTTTCATCCCTATAAAGATTTGTTTTTGAGCATACATGAAATTTAAAGTGGTCAAACACAGCACTCACTGCGGTGTCAATCCACTTATATTTGTAAAAACGATTAAGTTAACTTAATCGATTTGTGTTAGCCAAACATGAAGGAATTGTGTAGAACCCAGCATTTTCTACAGTGCTGTAATATACAGGGCCTGATAAACCCTTTTATGCTGAAATGGTTTATTGTGTGAGTTTACTGCATGATAGAAGATTGTGAACATTTCATTGGATCATTGTCTTCCTTGTTTGTTTCTCTTTTTCAGTTATTTATATATTTATTGATGTAAAATGTCAATTTCAATTTATTAATGTATTTAGCTAATAACTTGTATACTACATGACAAAAATCTTGTCGTCGAGCAAGTTGATCATTTAGATTTTTCTGACGAATCAACCTTTGAACTGCATGCCAATCATCACAAATAGTGCAGAAGACTAATTGAATCCCACATGGACCCGAGATTTTCACATAAATCTGTCAAGTTTGGTGAAGGAAAAATCATTGTTTGGGGTTACATTCAGTATGGGGGCATGCAAAAGATCTGCAGAGTCGATGGCAACATCAACAGCCATTTGTGTCGCACATTACATTAAAAACCACAGAAGAGGGCAAACTCTTCAGCAGGATAGCACTCCTTCATCAAAGCCTCTACATCAAAGTTTCTGAAAGCAAAGAAGGTCAAGGTGCTCCAGGTTTGGCCAGCCCAGTCACCAAATATGAACATTATTGAGCATGCCTGGCGTAAGATGGAGGATGCATTGAAGATGAATCCAAAGAATCTTGATGAACTCTGGGAGTCCTGCAAGAACGCTTTCTTTGTCATTCCAGATGACTTTATTAATAAGTTATTTGAGTCATTGCAGAGATGTATGGATGCAGTCCACCAAGCTCATGGGAGCCATACACCATATTAACTCTTTTTCCACTGCATCATGATTTTATATTCTATACAGTACAATATTTCTGTTAGGTGACAAGACTTTCGTCAGGCAAAGTGAGACCTTACTGTCCTAATTTAATAACTAAAAATCAAGACATGATCATATTTTTAGTAAAATAAGCGTAATCTAGAGGCCTTTGCCTTTCATATAAGCCACTTATGATACCAAATGATCATCTACTGTAAGTTACTATTTGTTGTTCCTAAAACTTGAATATGTGACAAGACTTTTGTCAGGTAGTGTATGTGAACTGCCGTTTTTGCAGGTCCAAATTAATATATATATATATATATATATATATATATATATATATATATATACAGAAGGACCTACTGTAACTGGCACATGTCTTTGGAGAATGTTTTTTTTTTATTTTTTTATTTCTTTAAACCTTAAAACCTGCAATGAGTAATGGTAAGCCCAGCCAAATCAATTACAACAAATGACATATATTAATATTTAATTGATACTAATAATACTAATGTTAATACAATAAATACTCTTTATACTAACATTAAAGACAATATTATTAAACATATCCTATGAACAGAAGCTATATAGAAATGCAAAGCATGGTTCTTTATGGAACTTTATGGAAAGGATTTTATCTTCTAAATCTTCAAAAAAAAAGAAAAAGAAAAAGTGTCACTGTTGCGGGGTGCACTAGCTTATAGATATCCTAAAAACAAACATTACTGATACTAACATCTAGAAACCTTTTTTTTAATTTTATGGGACCTTTAATGGTATTATCTGCGACCATAGTTGACTGCTTTTACATTTTCAGATACATTTTCAGCATCATTACTGAGTGTCTGAAATATTCCAGAACTCAGTCTAATGCTAATATAGAATTGCTTGTAAAGAAACATTTCTCATTATTGAAAGCAGTTGTGCTGCCAAATTAACTTCTTCTCAGGATTATTTAATAAATAAAAAGACCATTTATCTGAAACACATTTTTCTGTAGCATTACACATTTATATATGGGTATTCTGATCAATTTTTAACACATCCTTCCTGAATGAAAGTATTCAGCAAATATTACCAACCCTATATTTTTTTAATGCTGTAATGTGCATACTGTACACCACTTTCGGCGTGACTTAACAGTCCCCTTTTACAGTATGTACAAACTGTATTCATGAAAGATTTAGACAGAAATCAGTTCTGCTCTTGCTGAATAAATAAGACCTATCAATATTTAGATAGCAGATTTCTAAAAAAAAAAAAAAAAAGAAAAAAAAAAGATTAATTCATGAAGTCCTTAAGCAACAATCAAACAAAAAAACAAACAAGCAACCTCAGGTCGTGTTTAAATGACTCACTAAACAAACACATGCAAAAGCCATCCTAGTTATGCAGACTTCCTGTAAAATAAATCCCAGCATGCCACAGCATACAGCAATGTTCCACATGACAGCTTTCCAGTGCCCTCGGTGCCCACCTGACAGCGTCTGTGGGCGGGCATTACTTCTGAAGAAGTCTGCTGATTATGTTTGTGATGCGAGCTGTCATTGCAGCAGTCCCACACCTGTGGAGCCCAGGTGCGCCACTACATTCATTTACGGCACACTGAGAATTAGTCCAACCGCTCTGGCCAGGAGAGGACAGACTCCACGGGGCAGAGCAGAGTGAAATAAATTACCATTTTCACACAGAAGAATTGAGACGGAAGAGTGGAGTCAGTCCTCTGCACATGCCTCCTCAAATTAGGTGCCACCTGTAATTCAGTTGCCCACAAATCTTCAGCCAAAGCGTTGGCTTTGAGGCTGGCACGGTATTAGTTATTAGCCA
The DNA here is from genome assembly GCA_903798035.1 of Danio albolineatus. NCBI lineage: Eukaryota > Metazoa > Chordata > Actinopteri > Cypriniformes > Danionidae > Danio > Danio albolineatus. The sequence goes on from CAIGQQ010032765.1 coordinate 14,886,490, forward strand.
CAGGAGCGCTTTGAGGACGAGAAAAGGCATATGTCAACTGCCAGGGGAATGGGCGCTCATCTCTGGGTTTTAGTCGAGTCTGACTGCACACGAAAGATGTATCTGAGTTATGATGACAGGATGCGATGGCAGAACTATACAGTAGGTCTTCTGTTGACCATGACATGCATTAAGTTGAAAGTACCACAGGGTGACAGGCGGCGGAGTAGAGCTGCAAAGGCGGAGATAATAATATGCTTTACCTAAACTACAAACACAAGCCCCAGAAACGGAGGACAGGCTGGCAGGAACATGACAACACACTGAGTGCCTGATTGGATTGACAAGACAATTAATTCCGAGTCAAAGTCGCCGTCGCTTACTGTCATCTCTCTGCTGTGTGGTTGGAGGAGATATGAAGCATGTCGTCTCCAGGAGCCATAGTGCAGACCATGTAGGTGATATTTACAAGACTACCGCTTTCAAAAATGACCATAAATATGGATGAAGTTATGGGATGCGCATGAAAACGTGTGCAATGGAGAGCTGAATTAGAGAAGATATTGTACGGCAGTTAACACAGCAATAAACATTTACAATTTGCATTAGCATGTAGTTTCATGTTCATTCATTCATTCATTTTCTTTTCGTCTCAGTCCCTTTATTATTCCGGGGTCTCCACAGTGATATGAACCGTCAACTTATCCAGCATTTGTTTTACACAGCGGATGCTCTTGCAGCCGCAACCCATCTCTGAGAAACATCCATACATTCTCATTCACACACATACATACACTACGGACAATTTAGCTCATCCAATTCACCTGTACCGCATATCATTGGACTGTGGGGGAAACCGGAGCACCTGGAGGAAACCCACGCGAACACGGGGAGAACATGCAAACTGTTGAACATCCACACAGAACTGCCAACTGATTCAGCCGAGGCTCGAACTAGCGACCTTATTGCTGTGAGGCAACAGCACTACCTACGTACTGCGCCACCGTGTCGCCCTAGTTTCTTGTTACATGTTTCAAATAAAGGGTTAACCAATGATAATAATAACATTCTAAGGAATTATTTATTTTATTTACATCTACACGGACGCTTATTCAAGCACATTTCATTCATGATTCATTCATCATGTGCCTTTTTTACATGAATTACATTGGAATCAAACCACTGCCTTTCTGTTGCTAGCGTACTTTAGTTTATTGGAGATTGTAGTTAAAATGCATAATTTATATTAGTGCTTTAGGATAAACATTGGTACTATCAGATTTCTATAACTAGTAGAATGGCCACAGCAGTCATTGTGACTATTCATATAGTAAAGACTGTACCGAATTGAATTTTTGTCACGTCATGTTTACAATCAAAATTCTACTGAGATTTTCGAATTAAGTTTTGAATGTCCGTCATCATTTTATAAGAAGTCATTACCCTAAAAATACATTAAATTTTTGTAATACAGCCTATAATTATGTATGCACTAGTTACATTAAACCTGAAGGTGCATACCTCACTTGTCCAACAAGTGAGTGGACTGCAGTTATGTTTTTGCTAAAGTTATACTTTTGCTAGCAGAAAGTTGCTAGGCAACAGAAGGAGGCATATTGAAAGACAATTTTCATATTCATATTCAAAGATATTCAAAGTAGCGGATGCTGAAATGCATGCATAATGACCATTCAAGGTAGAAATACTCAGAACTCAGATGACCAGTGTAAAGACCACCATGAAGACACATCCGAAATGGTGTGTAACCATTTTACCAACATAGGCTCATTCTGAAGATGCAGTCCTACATACATTTCTGGAGATCGTGAGTTATGTAGCCAGACCTACGTATGGCTATATTTTATCTTTAAAACGAATGTTATGGAGTGGTATGACGCTGTTTCTTTTCTTGCTTACCAGCTGAACGCTTACCTTCTTGTGGACATTTTTTCCACTGTTACCAGTTTGTCTGGTAGCTCGACATGTATGTCGGCAGATTTGAGATGCAGAGCACAGTTGACCACGACAACAGTGTTCGAGTCCAGTGAAGAACGAATTCAGAAAAGTAGGTAAGACAAAAACAAAATATAAAAAATAAAATAAACAACTAAATAGCAGGGTGAAAATGTGGTACAATCTGAAAACATGGTAAAATCAGGGGGCTTGTATTTTTCTGTATTGGGTTTAGGGAAGTGGGAATGGGTCGGTTGATCAGTCAGTAAGTCAGTCAACGGCCTCTGGTGGATTTATGTGAGAACAGCAGGCGTGAATGGCACTCGTGAGAGAAATTTGAGATATGAAAAAGTGTACACAGCGGCCTCTGGTGGATTCACGAAAATAAAAACTGCAAAAAACTTAGCTCCCAGGACATATTTTGCTCTCTCCAGAAATGTATATAGGGGTACGTAATCAGAAAGAGCCTGGGTTGCATTTTACTGATGTGTCGTAATCAAATTAGACCAATATTGTAACATGACTAGAGTGATTATCACAATGCAAATGCTACAGCATAATTTAATAAAAGTTTAATAATGCTTTCAAATTAAGTATGCCACTGTGTTCTTATTTTTCTTAGTTTCTTAGCTTAGATTCTTAGTTTTTGTATTGTACTTTGAAATATTACTATGGTAAATCACTTATTTTATTGCTATTATCTATAAGATGGCTTCATTTACTAAATGCCAATAATGACTAATTAATAAAAAAAATGTAAAACTGGTTAATTAGTAAATGCTAATGAAATGTTTTGATGTGTATCATATAAAAGTGTTGTATATTAAAAATATTAATAATAAAATAAATAAATAAAAACAAACAAGAGAAAAAAGTAATTCCACTGAGATCCAAGAGCAAACAGCTTAATTTGATGGGCTTCATCCTTGACATCCTCGAGTGTTATCCCAGGTTAAACAGTCCCTCGTTCTGTGTGGTCCACTGGGATTTGGCTTTTCCTGTTGCTCAAGGCTCACCTGGGGCCTAAACACCTTGACTAAGCTCTAACTGGGGCATGAGCTGCATTCATGCACACCGCCTGCACAGCACACTCACTGACAAATGTGGAACAAGCTCCAGTTTGTGTAAAAATATGTTTACATTAGCCGTTAGCTGAGAGATACAATGGCGGTAGCCTCTCTAACTTGCCACTCTATTTTTTTTCCCCATTTTAGTCAAATTCCAAGCCTCGAGTAAACCTGAGAGAGCATCGAGCCAAACACGACTGTGAACTAAAAATCACTAAATAGTCAAAAGCACACAAGAGAAAAGGGAATGTTAGCATCTAATCAAGTGAAACGCGTGACAATGTGAAACAATATCAGATGTAAAACAAGAGGAGCATTAAGTGGGCTTGAGGGAGCGAGAGGATTCTCCATTAAATTTCCAGCACTAAAAATACTGAATGAACAGCACAGTGCAAATGACTCAACACAGATATGTAAAAAAAATAAAAGAAAATGCTAAATTAATCACTGATGTTTTGTTTCTGGGCTTCTCTGGAGAGGCTACTCAAGCTAAAGCTGAAAACTAAAGCAGCTCTTCCTGTCCAAGTCTATATGTGGCTTCTCGTCAGTATGCTAGCAGTGTCCATTTAACCCTCGGGTTGGTGACTAAAAGCGTCTCCTGCAACAGGGGAATGGAGTTGAGCGAAATGACATCCTATGGAGCCGGCGTGATTCTGGCACTAGGACTAGCATGCACCATGCATCAATCTTTCCCTCAATCAATTGCCTTAATGAAGAATGGGCCGGAATTAAATCTAAACCTCTAATAACACTAATGGTGGTTCTCTTTTTTTCCACAGTCAGAAGCCAAGTGGCTGAAGCCTCAGGGGAAATACCCTTCTCTCTAACCATTTATAATCAATGATTAGCCACTGATCAGTGATTAGCCAGGCCAACTTTAGACTCGATCAAAGCAGAGGAGCCCGCAACCTTAACATTCAGACGTGTCTCCGAGACATGAACTCAAATTTCTGGTTTAATTTCTGTTCCTTTTGAAAGTCATTTAATACCTTCCTCTTGTCGGAAATGAAGAACCAGCAGGATGGCAGAAAATCCTGGCACACTCGGCGCAGTCTGTCTAAGTGGTAATGTAATTTTTTTTCCAAGGCTAATGGACTTGGATATAGCGTTTTGCTTTGACAGAGCAAGACGAGAAGTCAAAGCGGCCACTAAGAATAACCCTGGCGGCAGAGGAGGAGGTGGTATCAGTCAATGAGCGGAGAAGAAAAAGAAGAGAGACATTTACCTTTCCTGTCTGTCTTGGAGTTGATACATGGACGGAAAGACGATGCCTTTTAGTGTCCTCCCATTCATTAGGAGAGTCTCGTTAATGCAGACCCCCAGGTAGGGCATCAATTTCTCCAAACATCTATACCTTCAACCCATTAATGTGACAGAAGAACAAGCTCAGATGGCATGGCTCGGGACTTAGATGGCATGACATACAAACCATACAATTGGCAGAAGGCTCTGAATCATAATTTTATTCATGAAATTCAGCGTCACATGATCTAAACCACCTGTTTTTTTTTCTTTGGCTACATTTACACTACAAGGCTTAGTGCTCAGATCAGAATTTTTTTCTCAGATCTGTGTTTTTTTCCCCATAGCTGTTCATATTGTTCTATTAAATGTGGCCGATTGCCAGTGTTAACTAGTCACAGCCCACATGAGGGAAAGTACAACTACACAACATGTAAAATGTATAATTATGTGTGCGATTTTATATATTGTGTGAAGTGAACAAAGCATGTTGTCAGATCATGTTTAATATGATTATAACGGAAGAATTATGATGCATGTCTATCGGAAGTTATATTAAAGTCACATGAATTTCATACCTGTCAACATTGGGATGTGAAAATAAAGGACTCCCCCTTATATAACGAATGAATCTCATTTATTATGATTTTTCATTTGATTACATTAAATAACAGAGGTATCACTTTAAAATACATTATAATAACGTTATAATAAAAGCATTTGATTGCTTTCCTAACATTTTATGCTCATTTAGGACAAAATTAGAAGTGTTTAAAAACAAACAAACACCAAGATCGATATCTTTAGATGTTATTATTATTAATTATGTGTATATGTCTGTTCAAACACGCACCCAAAACCGAGACTTTCACTCCACTTCAAATCATGTGTACAAAATCCGTTTGTGAAACAGCCTCTATTTATCACTATGGAGCGTGTCAGTTGAATTGCGCATCGCTATATGACTTGTTTTGAGGATTGCATATGAAGGGCGAGGGCACCTGCAATGAAAAGGAAAGGGAATCCCGCCGTTTTTATATTTATTTCAAAGTGTTTCTTGCCTAAATAAACCAAAAGCACATAACAGACTCACATTTAAGAGCAATGGGCAGCCCCTGGTGGTTCGGCGGTATGGGTTGCGTATAGGGAGGATCAGCTCTTTAATGTTTATTGCCACCCTTCAGAGAAAGACTGAAAATACGGGAGAATCCCGGGAAAAACGGGAGGGTTGATAGGTATGGAATTCCCACATAACTGTCTACACTGTGGCCAAATTGTAATACATCAGATGTGTGTCAGATTTATTACCGCATACACAAGTGGTACAGATCAAGATTGAACAAATTCTGATTCCATTCGGTTTGTGCTGTTTACATTGTCGTGACATTGGGGGGTAATCGGATTTGGGCCACATTTGTATGCCGTATGAAGAAAGGCAAGAAACATTAAATGAAATGTGACTTCCTGGTACCAATGAGGCTGCAAATAAATTGGACACAGACCCATTGGTAATATGTGCCCAGAGCTACATTTTTGAGAACCGATAAGTATGTGCTCGGGGGGCATTTTGTGTTTAAAACTAACAATACGTGGCAGTACCGCTGACCACTTCCATATGGACAGCTTTTCCATTATGATTGGTTTGCTTGGTAACTTGACATGTATGACCTCAGACTTGGGAGGTGGGGAAGACCAACAAAGGTTCCACAAACCAGGTAAAACATAGCCAAAAAAAAGCAGTGTAAAATTGTAAAACCACATGGCCACAATGGTTCTCTTCAGGTTTGCTTTTAAAAACACTATCACTACTGTTGGGTTTAGGGAAGTGGGTGGTTGGGTAAGACGATAACAAAGGGATATATTATGCACAAAAAGCCAGCTGGCTTCTCTCACAGATGCACTCGAAAAGAACATTGAGATTGGCATAAATGTATTTCAAGAGTTCACACTTAGCTGATGATTGATTATAAAGCTTGTTTGGCATGCTGTCCCGGGAGAGAGCCCTGAGCTCATAAGATCCTCAAGCCCGAGGCTCCTTCCCGTTTGCAAGGTGAAAGGGGAGTTTGAGCTCAGGTAAATCTCGAGAGCTCCCCTACTGTAGCAGCTAATGAACAGATAGCTCTTAAGAGATAAATAATTACCAGGAGCATGTCTATGGTGCCGATTTGGATTGGTCAATTAACTTAAGTTGCATGTTTTTGGATGGTGGGAGAAAACCGGGGAACGGGGGAGAAAAACGGGGAGAAAAACGGGGGAAACCCACGTGAGCACGGGGAGAACCTGCAAACTCCACACAGAAACGTCAGCTGGTTTAGTAAGGACTAGAACAAGTGACGATCTTGCTGTGAGGCAACAGTGCTAACCACTGGGCCACCATGCCACCCATCTAGGAAAGGAGGAGGAGTAGGTGTGGAAGGAGGGATTCTTCAAATAGAAGATGTCTGTGATATGGAACTTAGAGTATTTATAGTGGCTTAGGAATCGTCTGATTGGTGAATCATTAATTTAATAATGTGGGACCGACCACAAGCAATCATAAGCATGTGATCCTCTCAAAATTAGCTTACAAATAAACCTCACATAATGGCCCCTGGTGCATTTACAAGAAATGCCATGTTTGGAAAAACATGCCCTAGTAATATATTTGAGATAGTCAAAACATACACAGCAACCTTTAGTGAAAAAAGGCAGCCATTATGTACCCCAAGGGTATATATTTCTTGTTTCTCAAATATGTAGCCATAGGCACATATTTCCAATGAATCTGGGTTGAACAAAGTCAAATAACCTGGAAAATAGAATCACGAATTCAGTTTTTTATGCATGTTTCTGCACAAAAATGTATCCAGTTTTCTTTGTAACTTAGAGGTTTTAGTTTTTTGGTGATTAAAAAAATACAGTAAAAAGTTAATAAAGAAAATTACAACATTGTGCACAATAAACTACATTGACTACATGCTTATGAGGCCTTGCAAAAACTATTTTGATCAAATACATAATAAAACTGCAGCTGGGTAACAGGTACATTAGTGCTACAATTAGAATTAAGCTACACATCACATTTTATGAGATGTTTTACTGCTGCTCAAACCCCTTTCTTTAAACCAGCATGGAGTGTTGTAATGACTGCAACCTAAAGTGGATTTTGATTACATGGGCAGGCATGCATTATTTATGGTATTTTACAACTGATTTAACATTTAGCATAACATAGAAAGCATAGAATGTATATTGCTTTTAGCTTCATGTGTCAGCTGTAGAAACATCTCTCACGGTTGTTCGTGGATGTGACTGTAAAGGAAGTGTGAGGAAGTGTTATGATGAAGCATAGAAGATGTCATCATCTGGAAAGTATGGAGACTTGTTTCTGCCACTGAATAAAAAATTAAAAAGGCAAGAGCGATATTCTGACTCATAACACATGCACACATGGAAGAAACAGACACACAGTTTCTGCTGCTTCAAGCTCTTCAATTCGCATAGTTCACATCCATTTTTTGCATTTTTAAAGCTCATTGCTGGGTGTGATGGAAAACAATTCTACACACTGGTTGAAATAAACAACAAAAACTCGCTCAGTAATGCTATGAATGATCATGGGTGTATCTACTGTTTAACAGCAAAAATGAAAACTAACCCTCAAGCAATTGAAAATCTCTAATGGCCCGTTTCCACTGAGTGGTACAGTATGGTACGGTACAGGTCGGTATGGGTCACCTTTATCAGGCTTGCGTTTCCACTGCTAAAGGGTACTCTTTTGGTGGGCGTGGTGTACGACAGAAAGTTTCAGTCGACGTCATTCTTGCTCGCGGGAAATGTGTACAGTAAAGCTGTACGGGTCGTTCACAAATCATATGACAAGCACTCCTCAAAAAACAGATGCTTTATTATACACATAAACACTGGTGTATAAATGTTCATTACTGACCTTTCTATGAACATGATGTGATTATAATTAGATCAATGATCAAAATAGCCTACTCTCCGCGATTATGTAAAATAAATAAATAAATAAATTCAGCATATACGAACACATACAGCCCCTTACAGTCTCTGATATGTTACCAATTACAGAAAAACTACACACAGCAGACATTTATGCCTTATTTTGGTTCAAAAACAACACAAAGTAGAGCCCACAGTCAGTGCAAACCTCTCATCTGTGTCTGTAATTTTCACCAGCACATGTAGCCTCTTGTTACAAAGTAATTTCGTCATCCCGAGTTCATAATAGTCCAGAAGGGGGTGATAATGTTTAAACATAACAGCTTCTTCATGTTTGCTGAAAAAAAATGGCTCCTTTTTTTCCAGCTTCTCCTTTGTGTTTGCACGCGTCAGTCTCGCGTTTGTCTGTTTCTGAAAAGACTTTCAAAAGCATGTTAATAATCAAGTGCACAGGGTCGGGTTTTAAACGCATGTCAATAATCAAGCGCACCTCATTATCATCAGCTCAAGAAGTTTGTTATTTCAAATATTGACGCGCAAGTGAGAAAGCGAAACCACTCGCGCTTCAGATGGGCTTGTAAAAAACTACCAGGCACAGGGGAGAGTCTGCTCTTCTTCTCGGCTTTGTGGCTGTTCAAGACAACGACAAGGTTTGTTTGAGCTTGGGTCGACCATGGCTCGTTATTATATGTTTATATTATTTCGGAGTATTGTCTCTCGGCTGTGTATTAAACATGGTGGGTCCTTGGTTTTCATTCTGGGTTGTTGCGCGAACGAATGATGTATCTCTGTAAACCAATAGCGATCAGCTGCACATCTAGCTCCGCATTTTGGTCACCCTTGGTACCCTTTGCAAAGGGTGACCAAAAAGTGGTACGGTACAGTTCGGTTCGGTATGCTTTTAGACAGTGGAAACGGCCTTAAAAGCGTACCGAACCGTACTGTACTGTACCGTACCACTCAGTGGAAACGGGCCATAAGAGTTTCCTTTTTCTGTTAAACACAAAAGATATTCTGCTAAACCATACATTGACACTCTTAGCAGTGGAAAACACTAAGTCAAAGGCTACCAGTTTCTATCATTCATTAAATATCTGCTTTTGAGTATAACAAAAATATGAGAAACTCAAACAGATCTGAAACAAGTGGAGGAGGAGTAAATTGACATAATTTAAATTTTGGGGTGAACTATTTATTTAATTCAAGAGTTTTTTTTTTTTTAGATATACTGTACATATGGCCACTGTATTAATTATACCTAATTATATTTCCTAAATTTTGCTATCCATACTCACGTTGTCTTTTTTTTTTTTTTGCATTTAATATTGTTAGTGCATATTTTATTCAAAAACTTTACAAAATGTCATTTATTTTTAGTTAAACCTTTTATTCATAGCATTATTTTTTATGTGCTAAAATAGTATAACTGTCAAGCCAAGACAGACCATCAATTCAATTTCCACATAATACATTAAAATAACTGTAAGCCTTACCTAAACGTGTCTTTAAAAATAAAGTAAATAAAATATAATGACATTTCAGATCAGGTATTGATAAAGGGATACTTCACTGATGGGGTTGTTTGGTTGCATACAGTATGACAATAAATGCAGCTCAGTCATCTCCTTTCATTTCTTTTTCTGAAAACTTGCCTCCTGCCTCCCCATTGCCTGTGGGGAAAAGTAGGATGGGGTGCAAATGTCTGGAGTTCGCAAAGTCTCTCTGAAGAATATTCAAAGTTAGCTTAGCTTTCATGTCATAAAACACTGTCAAAAAGTTTGTGGTGTTAGAAGTGTCATACAGCCACCCACCATTAATTAAAGTGAGATGGGTTTTCTGAGGTAGCCTACATTTCATCTTTACCCTTAACTATGCAACTATTTGGAGAATTCGGCTCAGGCCACAATCATCTATGAAAATTTGTCAGAATTAGCAAAGCAGCTTCTTCATAACAAGCTTCCTGTGAGATGAATTCATAACCACGAGGAGATCAAAGCAAAGGGGAAGCCTATAGAGCATAATAAGGGGAAGAATCTTGCAGATTTAACCAGAGATAATCAGGGAAAATCACAACACATTGTTTATTCAGAAGACATCATTTCTGGTCTGTCCATGTAGCTGCTTCACAGCTCTGAAATATTATTTTGGGCTGACCAAAACAGAAGAGTTGGATTATAAATGACACCCAATATGGGGATGTCATGATTAATTCTGATGATACTCAGATCGTGGATCGAGTTGGTGATTCTCTGTAATGACAATACATTTTATTTCCTGAACAGCTGTCAGGTCTCTGAGACAGGCTGCTAGGGAGTGATGAGTGCACTTTGGCAAGTGCAATAATGAAAACATTATTCCCCAGATTGATATTTCTGGTCGGAAAAGAATGTCAGTAACTGCAAATTGAATTCTTCATAAAATTATCACTACCCCCTTGGTTTTTAACACAATAGCATTTCAGTACATACACTGTAAAAAATGCTGGGTTCCACACAATTCCTTTAGGTTGTCCCAATCCAAATCGATTAAGTAAACTAAATTGCTTTGTCAAATTTAAGTGGATTGAACATAAACATATTAAGTTGTCCCAAAAAAACCCTGAAGAATTGAGTTGATTCAACTCATTTTAATTTATTAGAATAAACAACCAGCAAAAATAGTTTTTTTGAGTGTACTAGAGATGTACGATTACTAGTTGAAAGATCATAATCTTGATTGAAAGACCCACATGATGATCTTATTTCTATAATAAAATGATTTACAGGTACAGGCTAAGATCACAGCAGACAATAAGAGCTGCATTAGACACTGTCTGACATGAAGTTATGGAAAGGTCTTTAGTCTTTTATTATGCTATTTCAGTGTAACATTACTGGCATAATAGTTTATAAACAAGGTTGTCTACAAATATGTAAACAAGGATGTCTACAGTATCACCAGTATGTGGTGATAAATATAATAAAAACATATTTGCCACCGAAAATTTATCACTGAATCACATTTACATGCATCATAATCAGTGGTGTAAAGTAACAAATTATAAATACTACAATCACTGTGATTGAGTAGTTTTTCCTCAGGAGTTATAATTTGTTGAGTAGTTTTAAAAATGGGTACTTTTGCTTTCCTTTGAGTACATTTGTGGTGCAGTATCAGTACTTTTACGCCACTATTTTCCTTCAACCTGCACCACTTTCTTGTCTATGGTTATTGGCTAAAGTAGAAAAACTAGTTGTGCGATTCCTGTCCAATCTAATCGCACATAAAATTGTAAAATTGCACCATATTGAACATATTGTCCAAGACGATCTTTACATGCAATGACCTAGAGACTTTTTATAGACTGCATGTCACTGATGAGAAAATGAAGGATGTCGACTGCATGATGACTGAAATCACCAAACAGCCTTAAACAATCACTAAATGGAATGAATGAAGAATGGTAGGAAGGGCCGAATAAAGGAAGAACCGAACTAATGAAGGAAGGACCAAATGAATGAAGGAAGGATTCAAGGAAGGACTGAACAAACTAATGAAGGAAAGAAAGAACAAAGGAACAAACGAATGCATAAATGAACAAAGGACTTAATGAAGGAAGGAACAAACAATATAAACGAACAAACTAATGAATGAGTGAACGAATGAAGGGAAGAAAGAAGAAAGGACCAAATGAATGAAGAAAGGATTAAAGGAAGGTCTAAGCAAACTAAGGAAGGAAGGAAGGAACGAACAAATATGAACGAGGGAACAAATAAAGACAGGAACGAAGGAAGGAACAAATGAATGAGGAAAGGAACAAACAAATGAATGAACGAAGGAAGGACAGAACAAAAAACAATGGAAGGAAGGTTGGAAAATAGGAAGATACACTACAGAATGTTACGTTTACACAAACTGCATGTAAATGCATCAGCTTTTCACAGTCCTCACTGGACACCACTCTTCAGTACTTTTTAAAGGGCTAATTTTTACTCATATTTCAGTAATATTTAGAACAGATACTTTTGCTCGACTTGCACTACATTTTTGGGCAAGTAATAGTACTTCTACTTGAGTATGATATTTTAGTAGTCTTTCCACCACTGATCATAATAATGGAATTAAAATGGAGTTTTGGAAATATTCAGATTTCATATTTTGGTTTGGTTCATATTTTGGGTGTGTGAGTCCCCAGCAACAGGCTGATATGCATGCACCTTCATCATCTTATAATATTTTAGAATATAACATTTTTCTTTCTGACATACAATATGACGTGTTCAGCGATTCATTTTTCCCAAAAATGCCCTTCCTTCTAAAAAGCCCTTCTTTGTGTGACACTAATCTGCAGTGGTCCAATGATTCAGTCTGTTTTGATTGGTCTACTGCAGCACATGTCGGAAACAGAACGCTTATTCCAGATTGCAGCCTGGTGCAGTATACTTGTGTGCCCTATGCAGAAACGTATTGATTAAACACTGCAGTTGGGCACCAGTGTATTGCTTTATTCTTTATCATAATTCCAAGTAATAATAACAAACATTCCGTATTAATAGACACATTTCTGTGATGTCGCAAATGTTTAAATATTTTAAACATTGACAGCAACACATGTATTCTGCCGTGCCATCCTTTGGTCATCGCAGGAAAAACTGCCCTTGTGCAACTCTCAAGCCATTGAAATGAATGGGTTTCAGAGAGTGAACATAAACACAACTACAGAGAACAAGAAGGCTACCATTTTAATCACACTTACAAGGTGTGATTCGGAGGATTAAGTAGCTGTGCTACATCTATAGCTTTGGTTTTGATCCTTCCTTTAATGACAACCGGCCTGTGATTCCCACGTTTTACGGTATAGGTTACATCATTAGTCATCAGTAAAATGACAGAAATAGGACAAGTTTGGAGCTATACTGTGGTTTTGTTGGGGAATTGTACTTTTACCAGAAATTCCTCACAGCCTGGTCTTTAGGCAGCTAAAAAAATCTAATAAATGATTTTGCCTCATAGTACAAAACACAACATCTCAGACATCATGGTCATGTTTTCCAGGGTCTTCATTCAAAACAACTGGGCAGCCAATGTTCTACTCTGATGTCGCAACAAAATGACTAAAGATCTCTCTGAAGATTGACTTGAATCAATGACACTGAATCGACTCTTTCTTTTTGAGAGTCAGTAACTTTATATATGATGCACTTTCAGATTTAAAACTGTGTTATACACTGCAAAAAATGTCATTTAACACCTTCGCCTCATTATTACCACTCTGACGGAAGTGTGCATGATACCTTGTATAGTTCACACAACATCATGAATGAACTTTGAGATGTTTCTCCTCCTTTTTGAATAATAAATTATTATTATTATTTGCATTTGCATTTGTATAATAAAAACAGTGACCAGTAAATGCTGATTCGTTAGAATTAAGAAATATAAACTTAAAAGTGTGAGGAAAAAGTCAGAGATCTGAATTCAGAGTTTACATCTTGCAATTCAGACTTTATTCCTGATTTTATTTCCTCTAATTTTGAGTCTACAGGCTCTTGCAGTTATACATTTACGTTTGACTTACTATCTCTGAATTAAACAAAAAGTTACAAGCTAATTAGTCAAAATGCAAGATACAGAGATATTTCTGTGACCTCCATTTAGATAACTATAACGTTTTTCAAGTTATCCATGCAGCTCCATATACTATACACTACTATAAAAACTACATTGGAAGTAAAATGCAATGGATACAACATCGTTGCTGTTCCTCAGTCTAAATATTATGCAGTTACGTAACTTATTCACAAGGGCCCCTTCTGTTTTTCGAGCCCAATTTAGGAACTGTTTTAGGTCAACGGCAGATTACTTATGCAATCAGTTCATTCGCTATAATAATTTTTAAGACATTCATATGCATATTGTTCTACTTACAATCCGAGACGCAGACAGCACACCGAACGAACACGGAGGACGAGCCAGAGTCGTGTCCAACAACATTAGCATCTCGTGTCAGGACAACACATCAAAAAGAATCAGAAATGAGTTGTTTCTAGTTTCTGACTGGCACAAACTATCTCCATACAAATTCACTGTGTCATTGTCTCATTATTTGACGTTTTCCTGCAACTCCATGCATAATAATGATGTCTTTACAAAGTGAATTATCAAAGCGGCCCCAGTCTTGTTCACATTCAGTCAGGACAGAGGGAAGATCACATCTCTGATGTCTGTGATGACAGCTTGATGTGTGGAAAGGCAAGCGGGAACAAAAAGATGGCTCATAATGATATGGAATAAATTATGAAACATAAAATGTGTCAAGTGTTTAATAATGTTAGTCTGATGACAAATTTGATCATCCGATAATTGCCTCGTGTTTTTGAACGATTTATATTATCTAAACTCATCCAAGTCAGTGACTACAAAGTCTAACGTAACTAAAGTGTCTTAATTAACATGCATTCTAAAAAAATATATATCTTTTTATGCATTTAACATATTCATTTTTAGTCTATAAAAGCACAGCATAACTAAATCTGTTTGCACTTTATTCAATACTCATTTATAAAAATCTGCTTGACTTTAATTAGTCTGAAATCTCCAAATAAGAGCATTTTCAATTCAGGGAATATATTCTACATATTACCAATATCAAAGTTCTACTGCAAATCTATGCTCATTCGAAACCACAGAGGAGATTTGTTCCTTTTTTCCTTCTAAAAACAAATTTCTTTGGTTTGAAACAACACATTCGCCTGAATCTCACACTCTAGAAAATATAACAAGCTCTCACATTATTATCACTTCATTTGGGCCAAAGAAAAGTGAGGTAGCTTTTTCACCTCTGATTGTGTTTGAGTAGGAGGAGGCATTCTTAAACAGGAATAATTGAACATGAGCATATGCAGGTCACAGACATACATCCATATGCTCTACTACAGAACGGCTTGTGTCAGAAAATTATGAATATGCGTATGCGGAGCACCTGCCAGCAACCAGTTTTGGGGGAAGTTTACGGCAATCTGCAAACTTTAAATGTCAAATCCAGATCAATGAGATCCTAAAACAACCTAAGAAAAACTTTTCTTGGCCTTTTGAAGAAGAGCAACGCTTGTGAAAACAAACTTCATTTCATTTCAATTTTACAGAAGGTGTGGAAATGAATTTTGAAGGTGAACTTGTCATCTCACCATATGCTTGGTATTTCTTACGAAAAAATCAGTTTGTGTCCCTTCAGACACAAGAGCTGCTGAGGTCAGCACACTGAAACGAGTCTCAGAGAAGACAGGGATATTGTTTTCTTAGCATTCAAGAGTAACCTTACACTGCACAGAGTGGCCTTTAAAAGGCTTCTTTAACAGTATTTGATGCAAAACAATGAAACTTTACAGAAGCTAGCATATTCCTCTGATGTATTCAAGGGATGTTGGAAAGATTGCATTCACAAAATGAGCACACACGAATGATACTAGCAAGTCATGATTAGAAGTGGGAATTTTTGTTTTGTTGGTTTTGCATTCCTCCAATGCTACAACATATTTCACAATACACATGTAAAATTCATCTCATTTCACTCTCAGCCTAGTCATTTGATTGAATTGAAGATATCTGACAGGAGGCAGCTTTTGCTCAGTGACTGTGAACAATGTAGAGCTGTGACTGATTTTACTACACCAGTTCAAGTTAGGATCAACTCATGAAACACTTGAAGAACTTCTCGATCAACCTGAACCTCCATCACAAGCTTGTTTGCAGTAGGATGTTGTGACTGGTGAGTTTTGACTTACTTTGTGTTTTAATTCACTGAAGTACAACCCCAAATCAGAAAAAAACTAATATTATTTAAAGTGTTCCTTCTCATATGTACTTCTTCCCCCCCCCCCCCCCCCCCCCCCATCAATAATCATTATTCATCTACAAGCGATATCACCACATGGGCTCATGACTACTTTGGTACTTAAGTACCACAATATGTAGTTACATCTAAAAATGTCAGTTAAAAATGTACAGTGCAAAAAGGAAGTCCTATGTTAACAGTGTCCAGAAACATTGTAGACTTCTCGTCTCGGAGGCATTTAGGATGTTCTGTGTACTGTGGTCAGATGAATCGGTATTTCAGGTAATTTTGGTGGAGAAATAGATGCCGTGTGCTTCGGACCAAGGAAGAAAAGAATCATCCAGACTGTTATCAGCAACAAGTCCAAAAGCCAGGGACTGTCATGGTATTGGGTTGTGTCTGCAGCATGCATATCTCAACAAGACAATGAAAAACCCCATTCTGCACACAACAAACAGTCCTGACTGCAAAGGAAAAGGATAGAGGTACTTGACTGGCCTGCCTGCAGTCCCGACCTGTCCCATTCAAGAACGTGTAGCACATTTTAAAGCCTGTACTGTTGCCCACCTTGGGACTTGTTTAAGAATGGGACAAAAATACACCTGAAACACTTCATCACTTGGTGTTTTCAGTCCATGAATGTGTTTTAAATGTGAAAAGGATTGAAAATTGTGTTGTGAAAAGAAATGGCAACATTACAAAATGGTAAATACTTTACTCTTCAAACTTTTTTTTAGATGTGTAGCAAGAAAAAAATGGAATATGAAAAATCTTCGTATCTTCACAAAGAACACATTATATGTTTGTTGTATTGTCTGCAGTGAAATATAAGTCAAAGTAAAATTAGAAACCACTTATTTATTTATTTATTATTTTTTTTATGTTTTCCATACTGTTCCAACTTTTTCTGTTTTGGGGTTGTACTTATCAGTTTGTATGTTTGTGTTTCATTAGATGTAATTAAAAATTATGTGTGGATTCGAGATCATTTCATTGATACGACAGATTATACTGCATGCACAACAATTTTATATACAGTATGGATGTTTGGATATCATTTTATTTATGAATAAGTACAGTACTGTTTCAGAAGTAAAGGCACACAAGCTTTGCACCGGGGTCCATATTAGTGACTTAAATGTACACAGTATTACCTGAAACATACCTTTGGAAAATACACCTACCCAAGTGACATGTCTGATACTTTATTTTACTCTATTGGAAGTGTATATGTAAACAAAAGGTTTGTCTGTATTATTGTGTAGATGTATCAGTCTGCATTTCACATCACTGCATGTAAACCTTTCATACATGTTTGCTTCTTCTCAATTAACAACAGCATTTGATGTTCAAACTAATTCCTGATTATTAATATATTTGTTGCATCTGAAAAATACAAAAAAGCGCTGATGAACATTCTTCATTCATCATTTTAATAATAACAAAAAATATATATATAATCAAAAGCATTATCAATTAAAAGTAACACATTTTATATTTACTGATGAAACGGGGCTTAGAGTGAGTAAAGCAAAATAAAAAGTTAGAAAATACTGGTGTATGGAAAAAATAAAAC
Organism: Danio albolineatus; assembly: GCA_903798035.1. Lineage (NCBI taxonomy): Eukaryota > Metazoa > Chordata > Actinopteri > Cypriniformes > Danionidae > Danio > Danio albolineatus. Next base: position 14,904,065 of record CAIGQQ010032765.1, read on the forward strand.
TTTCACACACTTCAATTTAACAGCTTAGTTAAAATGGCATATACTGCAGGACATCAATTGACTGTGTTGATTTATCTGCTGTAGTCTTTTGCTTACAAGTCATTCTATTAATAAAAGTGCAATACAAGTGCTGCTTTATTGAGGATAAACAATTTCATTTTGATTACTCAAGCTGAAAACTTTTTTTTTTTTTTTGTCAAATCAGATGGTTTCCAGCAGACTGTCCACATAATTTACTGCAAGAAATCACTTCAGATTTGTGTCTCCAGATATAATCAACCGTAGGTATACCCACACTTGCTGGAACTCTAAGCAGTTCTAATAGACCACTTCCAAATCAGTGTTGGGTGGTTGAGAAATATCCTTTGCCCCATGTCACATTGCATCAATTATAGAAGCTACCGAACAGTAAACTAGTGACTAATTTGTTTTAAAAACTGAGTGAGGCAATATTACTCAACGCATCCTTAATTCAATGAACAAAAGAAAGAAAAAAAATAATAATAAAGACCATTCAACAGCATACCATAACTAATTGACTTAAAGTGCTAAGTTTAACTCTATAATATAATTTCTGAAACACATAGCATAAAAAAAGTTAATTAACTTTAAAATGGAGTGGTATTTAAATGTAAAATATTGCATAAAAACATTGCATTTACCTGCTTCAGAAACATTCAAACACTGCTAATATAGTACAGACGTTATAATTGACTATTACAATTTGAAGCATCTGTATGAAAACAAGCCTGAAACTTAAAGATTCCTAGTGCATTCCACTGAAATATTCATGAGATATATTGTAAATTAAATCAGGATATCTGATCCACAGATGCACAGTATATACTGAAATATGCTTGTCAACAAAGGAAAAATGAAAACATTCAGGAGAAAACAAAGCAATGGACTGTAAAGAGATTGTGCAATTGATATTTTTTGCTATACATTCAAATGACAAGTTTTCCACTCTTCTCTTATATATAAACAACAACCACGAGATGGAAAATATACAGCTTATCCAAAGGCAAGAGCATAAGCATTAGCTGAATCACAACTTTATGAATTGATTCAATCAATCTGAATTGAATTTCTCAAATCAGAAATGTCTCTCAAAATCAAAAATGAGACCCACTCTCTATTTAAATGATTTAAGCAAATGGTCTGAAGGCGCCATGGCACAAGTGCACAGGTATGTCTGAATATATAATATGAAAATGAATATAAAAAGTATATATATATATATATATATATATATATATATATATATATATAAATAGTATATTTGCATTTTCATTGAAAAACATACATATTGTACATACATAGAGTACCACGTAAATCCTGACAACAAAGGGGTGGACCATATATAAAAGTTCTCTTGGAAATACTCCATTACTGTAGATTTAACTTATTACAAAATGTAATTCAAAACCCTACCTCCCACCCATTTAACTCAGATTAAAATATTTGTTGAAGGTGCATAAAATAAAATTAAAGACATATTATATATGAATAACATTGTGTTATTTACAATCATAATATGGAACTGTCTGGGATAAAAAAAATAAAAAAATAAATCAAGGTATACATGGACAATTTAAAGAAAGGAGAAAAGTTATCAAATAATAAATCAAATCAAATAAATAAATAGCATGTGAATACGTGTGTGAATATCTAGTTCAGTCTATCTGCAAAAATAGTGTGAATGGTTCCCAAATCTTGTCAAACATTGGCAAGTTGTCACTTAGTGTGAATCTCAGTTCTTCTATCTGTAACATATTTTCAAATTGGATAACTATATTGGAAAGCTGGGTTGCTGTCGTAAGTGGTGTTAGTAAGACCAGCAGGGGGTGCTCAAACTGCGGTCTGCGTGGGTCCTAATTCCCCAGTATAGTGAAGGGGACTCTATGCTGCTCAGTGAGCACCGTCTTTCGGATGAGACGTTAAACTGAGGTCCTGACTCTTTGTGGTTTTCAAAAATCTCATGATGTCCTTCGAAAAAGAGTAGGGGTTTAACTCCAGCATCCTGGTCAGATCTGTCCACTGGCCTCTGACCATCATGGCCTCCTAACCATCCCCATATCATTACTGGCTTCATCAGTCTGTCTCCTCTCCATCAATCAGCTGGTGTGCGGTCTGGTGCAATATGGCTACCGTTGCGACATCCAGGTGGATGCTGCACACTGGAGGTGGATGAGGAGATTCCCCCGAAAAAATGTGTAAAGCGCTATTGAAATGTAAGGAATTATTATTATTATTTTTAAGTTCTTAAGCCCACATTTTAAAGGAGGGCACAGCATCAGATTTCCACATTTGAAGATAGAATTGCTTGTGTTTGGTTTCAACTGCAAGAACTGTCCTCTGCTCCAAAATGTCCAATACCAACTTTTGTTATTTTAAGTGTGGGAAAAATGGTCTGCATGCTCAATGCATGGTTTAAACAGGGTTGCCATCATTTGCTAGTGAGTTATATGTGTGTTTTTGGCATAACATCAGAGTCTCCTTTTAAGACCAAGCTGTGGTTACGTCATAGTACATTCACTATTTACATGGTCGACTTTAAATAGCAGCTGTAAATAGCGATTTTTTTTAGTTGCATTAAAATAGCAACATGTCAACGTTGTGCTTAACACACCTCCTTTTTAGACCAGCATGCCCATGGGTACACAAAAGGGCACAAATGCATTTGCTATTTAAACAACCTACCATGATACCTGCGACGGGCTGAAACTAGCAAAAAAAAAAAAAAAAACTTTCTGTGCGCCTGCTGCCGCATTGCGCCAGCTGTATGTTAAGGCCCTAGGAGAGCAGTGGATGGGGATTTCAACCCTACAGCTGGAGAGCTCCTGACAGCAGACTTCATTTCCAGCCTCAAACTCCGCAGCCAGTAATTATCAAGTAACCCCGTACACATTGATTAGCTGGTTCAGGTGTGCTTGATTAGGGTTGGAGCTGAAATCTGCAGCATGAAGCTCTCCAGGAGCAGGTTTGGAGACCCCTTGTATAGACATTATACAGACTTTAAACGAGTGGTCAATTTCATCATCAGTAGAACTCAAGAGACTGGAAAATCTGCATGGATATAGAAAGATGTTGATAAGAGATGCTGACTAAATAGTTTAGCGCTGACTGGAGAAATGGTAATGAATGTACAGTATATTTAAAAAAAATGCATGGCAAGGTTAGAATAGTCCCAGCGGAGGAATTTTTAAATGTCTTGTATTTAGGTTGTTCACACTTTACAAAGTCTAAAATATCTGAAAACAACAAACGTCTTAAAAATATTTGTAAAAGCTCAAATATTTGGGAACATGAATCTATATACTGTATCTATAACAGACATCAATATATTTGTTTTAATGTTGTATGCATTGTGTACTATAAAAAAAGTTGTAATTTCGAAAATCAAATTCAGATTTTTTTTACTCTGATTTGTTAAAAAATGCCATGCTTTATTATTATTTATTTTTATTTATTAATATATGCAAGTCTGTTAAACATTGTGCTGAACTGTCAACCTGGGGTGCGTTTCGCAAACAATGACATAACTCGAAGCTGAACTATCATAGTACGATGCATTGTTTGGTAGTGATGAGTGTTTCCCGAAACCGTAGTTTCTCTGTCGCAGACCTATCATTTGAACCATGTTAGTTATAACGTCTCTTATATAAATCATATAATCGTTAATGGTTGTAGACCTAATTTACAGTAGGCTATTTTTTAAGAAAAAAAATCCTACTTACTACTACTACTACTACTACTACTACTACTACTACTAATAATAATAATATATATATTTAACTTTTTTCCCCACAAACTTTGGAGAGCCTAAATTCTGCTTTTACCTTGGGTTTCTTGAAAGGCGCTTTAAAATGTATTATTTCTATTATTATTATTATTTTTATTATTATTATTATTATTATTATTATTATTATTATTATTAAAAATACTCTGAAAGCAAATTACACGTAAGAGAGATGACTTTAGTGTTTTATTTTTTTTTTAATCATTGCGAGCTTACATGTTAGAATGTTTTGAATGAACAGGGCATAGGAAGATAACAAGAAAACACCAGAAGAACACAACCTGGAACTACCCAACTGAACTTGTGCAAATGTCCCTGCTCTGTAAAACACCACATAGGAATATTTAAAATATATAATAAACATCACAAAATACCATAAGGAATAATTGACATCCAAGAGGATTGTACTACTTATTTTCTTTCTTTCATATTGACCTTATTCTTTTTGAATGAGCGGGCGCAGCCACTTGAATTGTTTTGGCTCGAGACTTCCAGTCCCATTCAATTCCATTCATTTTTAAACGTTAAAAACAGCTCGCTGTACTGCTTGATTCTGCAAAATGTTATTTTCTTATTATATTATTCTATTTTGTCTGTATATTCATAAACACACTTGTCTATGAATATACAGACAATTTATCGGAAGCTATAAAACAATCGCAAAACGAGCGCACTTCCGCATTGTAGAATAAGGTCAATACCGGATTGACTGTAATCATGTACACAGCAATGTGTCTCAGTTGGTTATGTGAATCAGCTGTCGATCTCAGTGGGACAATGCCTCTATGGGACAATCTCTAATGTACACTAATGTAGCCGAGCCACTTTTTAAAGAGATCACCCAACATAAGACTAAAAATGTGAAGTTTGAAAAATATATATATAACAATATCTTACCCTAACACATTTCTCCAAAACTTTTCTTCCCTATCACTGGACTTGCTTTCACACCCGTCTGTATACTGTGGTGATTTATGAGACCCAGAACTGAAGAATGCAACATATACGCTTTTTTACAATTACATTTCAGGACGTACAAAAGCACAACTTCTGCATTTCTGTCCAACCTGTTGCAGAACTATAGGTAAGAACCACGGCTCTTTTCTCAGCCTTCTTATCATGTCTAGGCCTAACGAGCAAAATAAGAACTTGCTTTGACACGGCCCATTTTAAGCACAGTATCTAGTTTATTTGTTTTCTTTAAGCGTTCGAGTGGCTCCCCATTTGCCTGAATTCCCTCGCTCCTCTCACACCTGCCAACCAATCAGCCATTAATCATCAGCATTATACGCTCAGTGCATCTGCAGTGCAGCATCAGCCTCGTCCTACTCAGCCTCATCAGAATCTGTCTGTGGGAGTTCAGTGAGGAAAGCTAATGGAGATTCTAGTCCTTCTGCCCGACTATAAAGCACTTTATGTAAGCTCTCTCCCGTCGTCAAAGCTACGATCCTCTTCCTGCTATTCCAGTCTGTTGCATACCTCATTTCAAACCACAAATGAAGAATCCCAATCGCACCTTCTCCATTCTTCACTAACTGCTAGAAATTTCTCAGTCCAGTGATTTCATTGGGACTGCTAATCCGCTGGGAAGGAGGAGAATTTACCTTGGTCTTAGCCAAAATGATGTCACGTTCTTCTCTGCGCTGGATCAGAGCTTCACAGTAAAGTGGTGGAACAGATTTACTTTTATTACTTTGTTCTACAATATTACAGTCATGCTCTATACAGCGGGGGTGTTTAATCCCAATCCTGGACAGCCAAATATCCTTATCTCACAAGGAAATGTAACAAATTTACATATTGTTAGAAGTAGCTAATTTGTACATTTCCATACGATTTCATTCACATGAAAACGTACAGTTTTTAATAGGAGGCATGCCGCTAAAACACCACCCCTAACCCTATTCCTGATTGGGGGATGATCAAACCCTCCTATAATGTAGGAATGAGGTCGTACAAATGAATTAAGCTATTCAAAAAGTTACAAATTGCTGTGAGATAATCTGTTTTGGGCAATAACGCGTTACTAGTCACGGCATTACTTTTGACAGTAACTACTGTAACACATTATTTTAAATATATTAACTCTGTTACCGTTACAATATGATGCATTTGTCTGGTACTTGGTAAATTAATACATTTTGGCTGCAGTCTAGCCTACATCTTCCTGTTTACAGCGGCAACGCATTGTGGGATTGGTGGATGCCAACCAACCACCGTGAAAGAAGACGTGTCGTGTACGAGGCGCCAGACTGGACTAAAGTAAAGCGAAAGCCATGAGACAGGGAGCACACGAAAGAGGTCAAGTGTGCACGAGAGAGACCAAATGCGCGCGAAGTAGGCCGAGTGTGCAAGTGAGAGAGACCGAATGCATGTGAGATAGGTTGAGTGTGTGCGCAAGAGGCTGAGAGACTTAAGAGTAGAGGAACTATGATGTCAATTTGTATGCAAAAACCCAGAAGCCAGATAGCATTTCAGCAGTTCAGGTTCCCTCGTCCCAAAGTCAATTGTTTTTTTGAATGGAATTTCGATTAAATCGCTTAAATATGGTTCATGGCTACAAACTCAAGATACTTTCACGTTTTATTGTACGACATAAAACACATCAGTTACATAACACTCTTGATGTTTTAAATTGGTTATTCCACGGTTGCTATAAAGTGGCTGAATGGCATTACAGGCAATGTTAGAGACATTATACATCATCGAGCACAACTGGTCTGGAACACAGCCCGTTTGGATTTGTCTGTTATTCTGATATTATTTTCATAAATAGTATTTTATAGTTTGTAGTATTTTTCTAATTGGGAATGTGTGTAGATAATGACTTGTAGGGACTGTCAAGACAGATTAATTCGTTGATCATTTATTCTAATGAAATGATATTATGAAGATACTGCTTACCAGTGCAGCCTGTCTCTTTCCTGCTCTTAATAATGTAAATGAGTGAATAAATTTGTAAAAATACATACATATTAACTGTCATTTTAACGTGATCAACTGATATTTCATCTTTTTTTTTCTTTATCTGAACACACTTAAATCTATCATAAATGAAAAATTTACACTACTTAAAATTTATAGCATACCGCGTTTTTCATATTTATACCGTGGTATGAAAAAGTCAAGGTTTTCATACCGCCAACATTTTCTGCCATAGCGTTCCTAAGG
>CAIGQQ010032765.1:14916037-14938698 GCA_903798035.1 Danio albolineatus
ATATATATATATATATATATATATATTAGGGCTGTCAATTGATTAAAAATATTAACTAATTAATCACACTTTTGTTTGTGATTTATCATGATTAATCACGAAAAGCCTTATTTATTACAGGAATAAAAACACAGGCATGTAAGTGCCATTTGAATTTTAAAACAATCAATGCCAATAACAAACAAAAATTATTTATTTAAGTGAACTACAAAAAAAAAATCCAAAATACAGACATTGCAAATATGGAAATTGGAAGAAAATAATAATAACAATAAAGTATTGAATACAAACAATTGTATTCATTGTAAAGTTGTTTTGCGAGTTAAGAACATAAATTATAAAGTAGAAACAATTTTGCTTAGTCCTTCTTAACGTTTAGCCAGTTGCTAAGACAGTCCAGTCTATTGACATTATCGGGTGACAACACACACACACACACAGACAGACAGACAGAGAGAGAGAGCGCGTGCAGTACAGCGCACTTCCTTCAAATCATCAACACGCACGACTAAGGTTCTTAAAGTATGGCTGTATTTCTCAAGGAAGGATTCTGATACAGCAACGCGAAGCAGACACTTTACAAAAGTTGCGTGTAGGGGGAAACACGTCAAACTTAATGAAACATTTGAGGGTGCTTGGAATCAACTTAGAGAGGAATGGGCTGTCTTTGACAGCTTGCGACATCATCTGGCATTTTCACCGAGTACATTTACATGGATCCATATTATCCTTTATCCATATTCCTTTGCTCATTAAACACACGCAGGGCCGGAGCAAGCTGAACTGGTGCTCTAGGCGAACGGTGATCACGCCACCCTCAACCCGAAAGTGAAAAAGAAAGTGACCGGTTCGCGGATGAACGCGGTGAGGACCGGGAGGGAGGGGGTAGGTGTCCCGGATCAAAGTGAGGACCGGGGGGGCTCGGCCCTGAACACACATCGGCCAAAACAGGAAATAAAAAAAAACTGCCACTGCGTTAATTGCGTTAATTTTTTTAACGTGCTAAATATTTAAAATAATCGGCATGTGTTAACGCGCTAATTTTGACAGCCCAAATATATAATATATATATATATATATATATATATATATATGTCTATTTTATATATATATATATATATATATATATATATATATATATATATATATAGACACACACACACACACATACATACATGCATACATACATACAGTTCTGTCTGGTTCTCAAATCTAATTGGCTACTATCCATGCAATATTCTGCAATAACAGCTCTATAATATAGATAATATAGCTCTATCAATAAACTTACTACAGTTTGACAAATGCTGTATCTGTGGGATACATAATATACTTTTGAGGCTTTTTTTGGTCAAGATTGTAGTTGTTTAGATTGCAACTATGCAGTTTATTTATAAGGATAGTTTCAATTTTAAATCTTTATAATTTCGGAGATACAGCGTTTTGGCATCCATCAGCCTGTCACACTGAGCAAAATGTCGCTTAACCACAAGATGGCAACAGAGACCGCATAATAAGCCCTTAGAGTAGAAAAACAGCGTAATTTCAAACTACAACTGATCATTATTATACAGGTAAGTGACTTTCTAAGTCAATCTCTCTTTTTTGTTTTTTGTAGTGCAATATTTATACCATAGTAATCTGGTAGTGTTTGCTTTGCTTTGGCTTTTTCAGGGTAGTATGATATCCCGATTCCAACAAAGGAATATTGGGAAACGTCTCTAGACTGATGGCATTTCATACTGCTTAGCCTCATAATTTTGAAATGTGAGCAAAATCACCTGTTTTGTCATCACTTTAGATAGTATGCTAGAGAATCATTCAAATACTAGCTCTAAAGTGACGTTTGTGAAGTAGCAATGGTTTCTGCTGTTCTGACATCAGCTGCAGATGTGAATAAATGACGGAGGAAAGTAGTAGACTCTCTGTGTTTGATTTTCTTATTTATATACACGATTATGCTGTTTAACTGTTGTATAAACGCAACATCACATTCATAGCAGTGCAATATGACTGTATATCATCACCGGTGGGGACCTGCAGCCTCATTCCAAAAGTGCGCCTCCCACCAGTGCCAATAAACCAGTACTTGTGTGATATTGCTTAATATCTACATTAAATATGTCTTGCAGGATAATGGTTAAAAAATAACACATTTAATGCAATGTCAGTTGAATGTCTATATCCTGCACATTTAACAATCACATGCCCTCGGGAGAGTGGGATTCCCCATCTTCAAGGCACTGACTACCACACTGCACTTGTTCAAAGAGAAGCCATATTTCTGTATCTTAGTCCAACAGTCTATTCAAGTAAGGTTTAATATTACTTGCAAAAATATATTTAATGAACAAAATTCCAATATGCAATGCCAGTTAATCAGATACATCAATTGTAAGAAAGCACTAATTATGTGATAATTTAAGAGAATGGTAAGATCAAGGTGTGATCAAGGTCTGCTAGCCAGATTTCTACTATCATACAGAACTTTAAGACTGGTCAAAAGTGTGTACACATTACTATTTTGAATGTGATTGAAAGAAGTACCTTATGCTGATCAAGATAAAGATAGTGAAGAAAGAAGAAAGTAATATTGTGAAATATTATTACAATGATTTTTCTGTTTTAATATACTGTGTTTGTAGCGTCAGGAACTGTTACTATTTAAAGTTAGGTAGGTGTAAATCCCCAAAAGTGAGTGCTGGCTAACAGATTAAGATATAATGGACATATGTGATTCAATAGTAAATTTTCACCCATCTCTCCCAGCACCCGTCTTCAGTGTTACATGATCCTTTAGATACCATTAAAAAAACTTAAACCTTTATTCCAAAAATATTTTCAGAAATTCCTGGCAATTTTCCAATTGACAAAATTTCAAAAATATCTCAGAAAATTTGTCTGTGAAAACTTTCTGTAAAGTTTATGGACATTTATCAGAATTGAAATAAATGCAAATTTATCCTTTTGCTACCCTATTAATAAGAGATCTGAATCTTTATAAAACAACTTACAATTTTCTTACATCCACTAACTTACATCTATACTAACATGTATGTTGACAGATAATTAAAACAATTCTTCATTCATTTTCTTTTAGTCCCTTATAGCTTATTCCCTTTATTAATCTGGGGTCACCAAAGCGGAATGAACCACCAACTTATCCAACATATGTTTTACCCAACAGATGTCCTTCCAGCTGCAACCTATCACTGGGAAACGTCCACACACACACATTCGCACTCATACACTATGGACAGTTTCTGCTTACCCAATTCACCTATTCCACATGTCTTTGGGCTTGTGGGGGAAACCGGAGCACCCAGAGGAAACCCACGCCAACACGGGGAGAACATGCAAACTCCACACAGAAATTCCAACTGACCCAGCCGAGGCTCGAACCAGAGACCTTCTTGTTGTGAGGTGATCATGCTACTCACTGCGCCACTGTGACACCCTAATAGGATTATAAAGATGTAAAATAATGTACATTACATTTTGTCAAAATTTCAAACAAATGAATTGTTTCAGAACAATCCAAAATATAAATATAGACTAGTATGAAGCCATGTTTTGGAGATGCATTTCCAGAGACATTTTAAAGAATGTTTTATAACACAAAGTAAACAAAATATCAATCTTCATCTATTTTCTTTCTGATTTTTATCCTGCTTAATGTTTTTGCTTGTTGGGTCATTTGTTGGGATATTTTCACATGGTTAATTTTTCATAACCCAATCTTAATCTGTTGAGTTGCCAATTTTTAAGCTATTTTTATCCCTGCCTTTAAAAAAACCTTTTAAAAAAAGACATCATACAGCCTTTTAAATGTTACATGGTCTTTTGATAAAACATAAATGATTTTTCAAGCCCTGACACCATGCTTACTGTGTTTATCTTCCCTCTCCTCGCTACACTGCACAGTTGCCAAACATTTCAACGTCTAGCAACTTATAGAGGAAGGTAATGCTACATAAACTTCATAATGTACTGTACGCCGCATCTCTTTCTCCAAGAATACACCCACACTGAATATAAGACGTGAGATTCTGTACTGTTTAATGGACCCTGGAAAGCCAGAGCCATTACACACTGTTTTTATGGCTTTAGTAAGGGAGGTACCACATAATAGGCCCAGTGTACCAAGAGTTTTAGATGCTACACAATAATGAAAGGTATTTGCCTCGTCGAGCATCGCTCCTGATATACAGCAAATTCAAAGAGACAAAGCATAGCGACAGCCTCCCAGTATTCATGAGGACTCGAGGAGGAAAACATTCAGCGCTGAAATAGACCCCCAGTTTGTATGCGGTGCTGATAGTAAAAACAGAAGTTGGCGTAATGAGTGTGGTTTGCTTTACTGAGAGTCTGAAACCCCCTGGGAGACTGACAGTCTGGAGGTGAGCTGCTCTTCAGCATCCGTGAACGCCTGTTTACACGCTCATCTCAAATTGCGAGTCTTCACCTCCCTTTGTTATTGTCAAACTCTTCTGTTGTTTAGTTTGTAAGAATGAACACGAGAGACTTGAGATGAATTTGGGTACGTGCAGTCAGATTTGTCAGAGACATTTTTCTCAGCGCATGAAGATCGTTTTCATATTCAGCGTCTGAAAGCATGACTCATGGCTCCGAATACTGCAGCAGAAGGGAGCTCCTCAACCACTTTGCTAATTATCGCAGATTGAATCATTTTTTTTTAACAACTGAGCTCAAATGCAGTCAGTAAAGAGAGTGATCTGTCTAAATCATTCGCACCATGCAGGGGAAATGGCACTTGAAATTTCAGCTGAAAGTTAATTATTAACCTTTTTCAATCGAATGGATTTTAAAATCCAATTCTGTTTGGGTTTTGGTTAAAAAAAGAACCCAAGTTATGGATTTAATAATGACTGAAAACTATGAATTTTCACACTATAAAATAGGGGAGCTTCACCCACATCGCCATGATAACAAAAATAGCGCCTGAAGGGTTCAATTTGCCAGGGATGAAAGAGACATATGAAAGCATGAAAATAAAGACTGACATTAGCTATAATCTGTAGACGTTTTGAATAAGCACATTGGATATGGCGTTTTGAAGTCAAGACTCGTGCATTATCTACTAGCACAGAAGTGAAAAGGAAGTGACAAGGAAGGAGAATTTGCCCTTGTTGGTGTCAGCTCAATCAGCCTCCTTTGGAGGGCACTGTTTTGTGGCACAAACATATGCTTGCTATCTCAGCTGACCACATGTCCAGGCCTTAATAATATCTGACAGTAAATATATAACCTTGCCATCTGCTCGTATAACGCCGCTGTGCAAACCGAAAGCACTAGAAACTTACAACACTTCAGGATGGCACCCTAAAGGAAAGAACAATAAATCGGCAGGTCACGCGGGTCAGCACACTCAGTCTTCATTACTTAGATTAGTTTAATAAAGCCGCATGGAAATGAGACACCTGGAGGATGTTCCTCGAAGCTACATTTCTAAAATGGTTTTACGTTTATGACCTGTGCAAAATAAACAGATGTTGAAAAATGGGAAAAAATAAAGTCGGTGTCCATGCAGCATGCATCCTGCATTCAAAAACAGCAAGACAGTGAAGGATCCAGTGGAACAAAGCATGGAGACGTATTGAGCTCTCAGGCTTATTGCCAGTTAATCATCATTATTAAGATATTGATAAGGCAATGCAGCTGACAAATGTCTAGATACCAATAATGGAAGGATACAAAAAAAATACTCAAATTAATCTCAAACCTGCATTGTAAGCCAAAATTTGAGGGGAAGTTACCCCACAACTTTTTTTTCTATTGAGAGAATTCATCGAAGAACTTACAGAATGTGTAAAGGAGTCAAAATGGTGCTAGAAATTCCTCTGTCAGATGCACAAAAGACACTGCTGCAGAGCAGTTTGTGATGCCTGTATTAAACCGTAACATTGTGACGATGATGGGAAAAAGGAGGTATGCTTGAGAATTCTGTCCTTTTATTGTCATACAGTCACATCCTTCACTGTTTTTGGTTTGTTTGAATACATTTGGTCAATATTGCATTGATATTTCTGTCAAACAGCACCAAAGTTGGAGTGGATCTTTTGAACCAATCTTTTGAACCTTGATCCACTACTTTGGTGCACGCCAAGTTTCAGATGCATATTCATATGCACTCATACATATTCAGATGAATGCACTAAAAGTGTGCTAACAACACTGTGCTGTAAAACAACTAAACGTTTGCTTTAATCAAACCAAAGCTGCCAAGTGTGAGCACATCCTAAGTTGACATGAAAAGGGCTTTTCATGGAACTCTGCTGCCTAGTAAAGTGGAAAAACGATATTCATTCAATCATTCACTTTCTTTTCGGCTTAGTCCCGTTATTAATCTGGAGTCACCACAGCAGAATGAACTGCCAACTTATCCAGTATGTTTTACGCATCGGATGCCCTTCCAGCGGCAACCCATCACTGGTAAACATCCATACACACTCATTCACACACATACATTATGGACAATTTTAGCTTACTCAATTTACCTGTACTGCATGCCTTTGGACTTGTGGGGGAAACCGGAGCATTCGGAGGAAACCCACGTGAACGCGGGAAGAACATGCAAACTCCACACAGAAATGCCAACTGACCTAGCCGAGGCTTGAACCAGCGACCTTCTTGCTGTGAGGCGACTGCGCTTCCCACTGCACCACCATGTCGCTGGCAGAATGTTATATTGTTACACATTTATTTTCTTCTTCTTCTTCTTCTTCTTATTATTATTATTATTATTATTATTATTATTATTATTATTATTACAACTACACTATGCATTACTATAAAAATAGAGAAAACAACACCAACAACTACTATGCATTGAGCTTAAAAAACAAGTAATCTGCAGTTTTCACAAAAGCCTGAAAAGAGATAATTATCCAAATTTTTGTTCCATCTAGCCAATTTTTTGAAATAAACAAACATACATTGTTTATTTGCATTCAACAATGATTACATTTTTCAAATGATTGCAATACGATTTAAATATATATATATTTTTTAAAACATGATCATTAGACTTTAGATGTCCAGCAGCAGTTTAGAAAAAGTTTTATATCATATATATATCATTCTGCTGCTCTGCATGTTTAGTCGACTAATGATGCCTGAGATTCTGTTCTGTTGCATTAAGGGACCAGAAACTTTACAATCTCTTTGTTGGTCGGAAGATATTTAAATATATATCGAGGCTTAAATTATATTTGTAAATGAAATAGGGGCTATAGGAGAGCATTTACATGTATATCAAAGCTTGTAATAAGGCAACCATTTACGATCTTTTAGACTACAGAGCCAATGGATAAAAGGTACGAAGGCCAGATTGAAAAACAAAGAATAACAAAAGAGCCAATATAATCTTACATAGTCTCACACATACTGTATTGTAGTCAATATAGTACTACACTATGTAAATGGCTTGATTCTGACTAATCTATTGTTAGTCTTGACAGTCCTGTCTTTATACTAACTTTTTGACCTTATTCTTCAATGCGGAAGAGGAACTTCCGATTCAGTCGCCTATGGGAGAAATGACAAGGAATAATAAATTGCAGAAAGTGGTCAAACTACTTGCTATACAAACAAGTGTTTGCATGACTATACAGCCAAAATAGAATAATATAATAAGAAAATATCAGTTTGCAACAACAAGCAGCAAAACGAGTCGTCTAAAAATGAATGGAAGTGAATGAGACCGGAAGTCTCAAGCCAAAAAGATTCAAATGGCTGCTACTACTATCCTGTCCAAACTGAACATATGCATAGATGAAACATTTTTATGATAATATCTGTGACATACACATTTGCAAATGCTAATTTCTTGCTAATTTAAATACACTGCTGTACATAACACATCTTTAAAAAACAACAAGAAACAAAGCAACAGACATAGGAAATGCAAGAATATTTTTGAAAAGCTAGCACAGTAACACAATTATTTATTTATTTCATTAAAGATGAAGTAAAATTATAATTGTGTGTTTTATAGCTTTAAAGGAATTTCTGTTTAGAATCAGCAGGAAACCAAATTACATCCCTTTTCTGTCTTTATCTGAAAAGGTAGAGATAAGTACTCTATTTTTGTTATTATGAGCAACTTGAACACGTACAGCCCCTCATGATTTGAATAATTCACTATCTGGCTCAAACTCAAAAGTATAAACTATCCAAGAAATCTTACCTAAAAAACAGGTCTTTTCTTTGATTATATATAAATATTTTTCTTTTTCTTAAAATAAAAGGTGTTTCTTCGGAAAAATGTATATACGGTATGTATAAATAAATATACAATATTTTATGCAAAAATACAAGCATATTAATAATAAAGCATGAAACATAAATTCTAATACATAGTAGTAAAAATGTCTAATGTATCTGGATGCAGACTTGCATTTCTCAGACACAATGCACTCATTGGAGCTAGTGGCGACACTGTGAGCGGTATGGTTAGGGGAATGGTTAGGTGTGTCAATTAAAAGAAAAAGAAAGAAAAAAAATCTGTATTTTGAAAGGTTTATGCACAGACCAGTATTTCAGCAAATCACTGTTGTGTAGGTAAAATAATCATATTGCGATTTCTTGAACGAATATTCCAATTGCAATTTTATTTGCAATTTTGGCAGCTGTTTTTGCTTTTTCAAACGTGTTACATACACACATTTTACATGTATTCAGTGCACAAGAAGTGCATAACAAAACATTTCACAATGAAATAACAAAGTATTAAGTTTAATAAATAAAACTGTAGTAAAATTGTCTTTAAAACAGACAATATAAAATAAACGAAGATGAACTAACCTCAGCTCTAGTTAAACACATACTGTACACAGTAGCACTAACTGCTTGATTAACAAAACTGTAATAAATTGTGTAAAAACAGACAACATGAACAAATAAAGATTAACTAACCTCAGTTCCAGTCAGAACAATAAATAAAAACGAACGGAAATCAAATCCACCAATTCGGTTCTCCCGCTCAACTTCGTCGTGTGTGGAGTGAGCTCTGATTTGTTAACATCTTTCTCCCGCTTAGCTTAGCTGTAATTGCCTGATGTGCTGCGTCAGCTCTGATTGGTTAACATATTAAATCACGCGCACAAGAACATGAACAAAAATCTAAATAAATTAATAGATAAAATTGCAGCCTTACACAATTTAGAAATTGCGACTTTTTTTGCGACTAATTGCACAGCCCTACTGTTGTGTAAAGTTTATCTATTATTTTTATTTGTTTTGTATAAAAAGGTTTTTATATAAATTTCCCCTTAAAATTAACTCATCCCTTTAAAATCAAAATATACTCAGTTCCTGTAAAGTATGGCAGATTACGATATTCAGCTGCATCCTCGACAACCTAATACTCAGAACTGACCCAGAAGATTCCTAATCACACTGTGCAAACAGTGTTCAGCACAGACTTTGCGCCATTACCTGATTCGCATAATGCTTTTAGTTTCTATTCCTTTAGTCTACAACACAGACAGCACGTACTGTATGAATAAATGCTGCCATCAGCGGGTGCAATTCATTCCTAGTGAATTCCCCCATAAATATCTAAATGCGCTTTGTGTGTAATTAAATTTCATCTCCCTCTAGATTAACAATTTACATATACTCAATCACCTACTTAATCATATCCTACAAGATCAAGTCTGTAATTTTGAAAACAAAGCCGACGCAGTCAAATATTTAATTGCCGAGCTAGAAGTACAGCTGTTTTAGAAGCACACAACATCCTGTGATAAAACTTAAAGCAAAAATAAAGTTCGGGATGCTAATATCCTCCAAGATATCAAGTGTGATCCTGCCTGTATTTGCATTTATTTGCTGACATCACGAGAATAAACAAGTTGCTGAAAGATAGCAGGTGCGGCATGAGAACAGCCAAGTGATTTCCTGCCACCCTAAACACAGCAATCAACACATCTCACTGTGTACCATTTGCATTCAGACTCTATAATGATGCACAGTGGAACAAAGGGGATTTTCGACAGGAGTCTGAGAGACATCATCGCTAAAAAAAGTGCCGAAACACAAGAAGCCAGAGGATCGCTGGGAATCAACACATAATATAGCATCATTAGCCCCTTAGCATGTCATGGACCAGATGCTCATTCATAAAGGCTGAATATTAAATGCGCACTGTTCTCTCTCCATTTCTCTGCCCTCTGTAAAACGTTTTAAAGCACTCCAAACCAACAGATAATGTCCGTCAATGCTCAACAAGGACTTCAGCTGTTAAAATGAAGAAGGCTTGACCTACAAGGTAGAGACTCTTAATGCACAAATATTCCACCGTATTTTAGTAGCCTTGGTTAATTCTCGAGTATTTGCTTTTTTAGAGATTTCAGTACATCCTTTAACAAAGAGTTCTTAAGCTGTGAAGCAAATCAACCTGTGGCATGATAAAGCACAGCATTTCATTTGAAGCCAAACAGAAATAAATAAAAAAAATTGAAACATGTTCAAGATAAAGGCCTCACTGCCTGTACTTAACGTCTTTAATGTGATAAAAGGTGTGCATTTGCATTCTTGTTCGCTGTTCTTTTGCCTCTTGTAAGAGTACTGGATTCAAAGTGAAATGTGTGCATTCCAGATACTTATTTGACAAAAGGTAATATGGAATGTTTTATACTGCATGCACTCAATAATTAATGCTTCTAATCAGTGCTTCTAATAACTGTAGATTAAATACAGTGAGCAGGTTATATAGAGATTACAGTGTCTATACTGTCTAGGCATGAGACGATAACCGTTTTCAAGGTATACCACAGGGTATGAAAAAGTCAAGGTTTTCATACCACCAATATTTTCTGCTATACTGTTCCTAAGGTCTGTGTAAGATTTTTTATTTACATTTTTTGTTCATTTTTTTGGTGTAAATTGTAAAGACATCTGTGTTTTTGAAACAAATGAAGACCGCAGAAGTCTATGATTCACTTAAATTATTTAGCCTGACATGTTTACTGACCCAAAATATTTTAAAATGTTTCTCAAAAAAAGAAAGAAAAAGCAATATGTGTTCAAAGGAGAAAAAGGTTTTGTGTTTTAGCCAGACATTTGAAAAGAATATATTTTAGAGTAAACACAATACCGTCATACCATGAAACTGTGATATTTTTATCCAAGGTTATCATACCGTCAGAATCTTATACCATCCCATGCCTAATACTGTCATTAAAATGTACACAAACAAACAAAAATTGTAATTCAAATAATTAAATAAATTAATAAACCTGTTTGAACCTGCATCAAATTTTCATAAACACAAAGTAGAATCAATTTGAGACAAGTAAACTGCAAAAAATTGTCTGCTACAGTTCGTTACACACATGCACACACACATAAACATTTATCTGCTATTGACGTTGAATAGGTTCGTTTGTAACTTTTTAATATATTTCCAACCCATTATTTACTTTTTATTTACTTTCTGCATCATATTGTTCCATG
Source organism: Danio albolineatus (assembly GCA_903798035.1). Taxonomy (NCBI): domain Eukaryota; kingdom Metazoa; phylum Chordata; class Actinopteri; order Cypriniformes; family Danionidae; genus Danio; species Danio albolineatus. Next base: position 14,927,519 of record CAIGQQ010032765.1, read on the forward strand.
AAACACAAACATAAATGATGATGGTGCTGATTAAAACTGTCAAACTCAAAAAAACGTACTTGCCTGAAGAAGCGACAAACACCTGCTGCTGTACGGGAAGAGAAAATGGACAATGAACTCTGCCTGCAGTACCATTAACGGCTAAATGGGGGAGCCCTAATTCATCGAACAAAGCAATACAATTTAGTTCCTTTTAATCCTGCAACACGTTTCATATGCAAAAGCATTTCAGTTTCGTTGACTGTTGGTTTTGCTGGCAGTCCCAAACACATTTACAGTGTGCAGTAAAATTACAAAAAAGAAAAATAAAGAAAAAAGAAAACAGCAAGAATTCCGCTGGTTCGAGCCTCGCCTGGGTCAGTTGACAATTCTGTGTGGAGTTTGCATGTTCTCCCCGTGTTGACATGGGTTTCCTCCGGGTGCTCCGGTTTCCCCCACAGCCCAAAGACACGCAGTAAACAGTAGGTGAAGTTAATGAACTGAATTGGCTGTAGTGTATATGTGTGAATGAGAATGTATGAATGTTTTCCACTACTAGGTTGCAGCTGGAAGGACATCCGTTGCGTAAAACATTTCCTGGATAAGTTTGTGGTTCATTCCACTGTGGTGAACCCTGATAAATAACGGGACTAAGCTAAATGAAAATAAATGAATGAATGATAATAATAACAGTAATAATAACAACAACAACAATAATAATAATAATAATAATAATAATAATAAAATGAATGTACTGAATTATTTGTTGAATTATTTTTTAAAAAGCATTGTATTCTAAAGGTTCAGATGCAAAACGCCTCTAAATGCTTTCCAATTTTAGCATTTTTCTCAGCCTCCTCTGTTATTTTTCAGTCATTTCATTTTAAAGGCAATGAAAATAATTTATGCTTTGCCATACTGTATGTGTGTGCAATCAGCTAAACCACATAAGTTGCATACATTTACGTTTCTTTGCAAAAACTTTGCATATCATTTGATGCAGATTTGTTTCTATTTATTTTAATTAAATGTTTTGCATTCAACAATTCTAAGTTTACAGTTTTGTTGATGTATATAATTTTACACTACTGGGTGCAGACACATCGACCTAAGGTACTTATAAGTTTTGTTTTATGTGCAATGTGTAACGTGAGTTACGTATAAACAACATGAGCTGTTGTGAATATACTGTATGATGCTCAACTTCCCTAGTAGGCATGTTTTATTTTGCTTACAGCTGACAACCACATAACAACTGCGATTATTATTTTTGCAATGTTTCAACATTGATTAATGCCAGCGTTGTAGGTGGATGCTCCATTGATAATGCATTTTCAGTGCAGCATATCTCTTGGTAATCTGGGATCACATATTTAATTCAATATAGCCATAAATCCTCTAGCTCTTAGTGCACCAGAGTGCATCTCATGCCATAAAATTTGAAGGTGTTATTGAACAAGCGTGCATATGCACAATGTGATTTACACAAGTAGGACATGTTCTTGGAAAAGCATATTCTGTTGTTTCTAAAACAACATTCCTGTCAACAAATCCTAGCCTTATCCCAACTTTACCCCGGAATGACTGACTGATAGAAATGTTGTTCCAGGAAAAAACAAATGATGATTCAGTAGCATGTCCTACTTTTGTAAATCATGTTATGGCTGTAGAACCACAGCAGGCATTATTAGTCATGAACATATCTCGCCATATTGTGGTCTCAGTATTAAATTACCCTTTTGTGTCCAGTGGCCCTTCTCATACATGCAACTCTGAAAAGAAAGAACAAATCAGAAATAGATCAAAGCAGCCCTGGGCTTGGAAAGTCAGAATGTTTAAATTAAAGTCGCTCTCAGTAACTGGGCCTCTTTCTCTAGGGTGCAGGGAAAAGAGAAAAAAAAAATCAAGTGCAATTTTGGAGTGGGTGCAGTTGCTTGTTATCTGGCCCTTTTAACTCGGGCTCTTGAGGGAAGTGCAACCTTTATCAGACATCACTGTGGAGAGCCTGGCTTTTGGAGCATGTGTGGTCCGTAACCATCCGTCGGCGTTCCCGATGCATGCTCAGAGCCTCTCCGATGGTCATTTTCCGTGCATTAGCTTGATGAGAGTCATGCACCGGGGGCTTGCCATGCATCCATCCAATCACCTAGAAATGTGAAATCATGTGAAGGGAAGATTCAACACCTTGGAAAATGTGGGTAGGGAATTGGTCTGTGTTTTGCCTCAGAGCATGAGCACAGTGTGCAGTGAACAGTAGCTTTATGGTCAGTGAATAGAAAAAGTTCCGTCTTCAGGGCATGGGCTCGAGCAGACTGTAGAAACATGTCGACATTTCCATAATGGAGGCTGTCTGTGTGATCTCGGCAAATAGACTGGGGGGGGGGGGGGGGGGTGGGGGGGGGGGAAGCACCGCGAGGACCCGGCGTTGCAGCAATTGTAATATTAAGATGCATTGAACAATACTCTCTAATTCTCTTCTCAGCTGATCTGTCTCGAGTGTTTGGTTTCTCTTTCAGTGCCCGCAAGCAAACAATTACAGTACCTATTGAACTGCATTAACGTGGCGTAATGTGCCCGATGCAATTACCAATTCTAATAACCTTGCCCATTTAAATAGAGATGGGGAGGAGATTGCCACATGGAACGGGTAATGGTTTGAAGTTGATCTCCGATTTTTTTATTGCTTTAATGAAAATGTAGTGCGCTGATTTGCCATTATTGGTCCATTGGTGTATGACATTCAGGGATAAGAGAGACCATTTTTAATGATGCAGATGGCAGGTCGTTTTTCATCCTTCGGGCCATGCACTTTTGTGAAGAGGAAATACGAGAGACTGCAGGATGACCAGTACTGGGACGTCTTATCTATAAAGGGAGAACTATTTCAACCGACACAATTCAATTATACTATCTGCAAGCATAACACATCTAACCTCTCTTGAGCGAGGCATGGGAAGGAAGTCAAGACACTTTGGATTTACTTATCTGCTTGTATACATCCTCCAACTACGATACAGCGGCATCATCCTCTCCCTGCATTACACTGATTACACCATTAGACAATAACAGTGACTTTTTGAGTCATCTATCTCTATTTCATCTAATCTGATTGTTAGGCCATTAGCTACCATATGGAGATGGTGGAGATTGTGTGAAATTGCTATTTTGCTGTAGAGCACCGTTGATTTCTAAGATGCTTACATTAGGATGAAGACTAAATAATTGCGTAATATGGATAGGGCTTGGAAACATGCTGGTTTCATCTGATCCTCGTCTCGGACTAATTGTCAGTTCTGGCATATGCAGCAATTCAGAATGGAAAAGATTAATGGCATAAACATAATACAAGCTCATAATTTGTTATTAAAAAACAATATGTACTGTAGATATTCTTCGCTTAATCAATAAGAGCAAGTCTAATCTTAAAGAGATTCAAAAAGGGTATCTTTAAATGTGTGTACTGTATGTTCCTAATTCTGTCTCAGGTGTCTCATTTATATCCTTCCAAAAGCATATTCATTCTTTTAATATACAATTTACATCACCTTATATTAAACACACATTTAATATGAACAAAACGCAATGCTGCCATCATTTGCTCAGCCATCACTTATTAAAAACCTATTTGAGAATCTTTCTTCTGCTGAACACAAAATAAAGTATTTTGAGTAATGCTGGTAGCTGGCACTCATTGACATCCATAGTAAACTTTATGTCTTTATGCAGGGTGCTTCTCAATGACACGTTTAAAAAAAACTACCTATCACAATTGCTTCTGTTGAGCTAGTTTATGCAATGAGCAATCAGATGGCAATTTCAATTGGTCACCACTGAAGAGTTGTCTCACAATAATAAATGTTTTAGCTCAACAATTACTTCTTTTGCTCCATATGATGTTGACAACATCCAACAACTAGAGGCAGGACAAAACAGATATTTTTTCACAAGTAGCCAGTGATGACCATTATGTAAATGTTTTAAGGATCTACAGAAGTTACAGAGGTGAAACTGATGCAGCATCTTGATTTTAGGAGACAGTATCAAGTTTTGTCTTGCACTTTGAGCAAAAATGGTTGAACTTTTACCTTCATAAATGCTACATGCATACTGAATGGATAGTTATATATATATATATATTACTATAAATATATATATTTATGTAATGATGTATATTACTATATATTCATTCATTCATTTTCTTTTTGGCTTAGTCCTTTTATTAATTTGGTCACCACAGTGGAATAAACCGCCAACTTATCCAGCATACGTTTTACGCAGCGGATGCCCTTCCAGCTGCAACCCATCTCTGGGAAACATTCATACACACTCATACACTACAGACAATTTAGCCTACCCAATTCACCTATACCGCATGTCTTTGGACTGTGGGGGAAACCAGAGAACCCGATGGAAACCCACGCAACCGTAGGGAGAACATGCAAACTCCACACAGAAATGCCAACTGACCCAGCCGAGGCTCGAATCAGTGACCTTCTTGCTGTTAGGCGATCGTGCTACCCACTATGCCACATTTATTGACCAGTGCACAAGAAATTCATTCTTTCATTTTCCTTCTGCGTAGTCCCTATTTCAGAGGTCACCACAGCAAAATGAACAGCCAACTATTCCAGCATATGTTTTGCGCAGCAAATGCCCTTCCAGCTGCAACCCAGTACCGGGAAGCACCCACATATGCTCACATTCACACACACTCTTAAACTATGGCCAATTTAGTTTATACAATTCACTAGCCCATGTTTTTGGACTGTGGGGGAAACCTTAGCACCTAGAGGAAACCAACGCAAACAGGGAGAACATGCAAACTAGACATGCAAATTCCATACAGAACTGCCAAGTGGCCCAGCAGCCGAGTCTCAAACCAGTGACCTTCTTGCAGTGAGGCAACAGTGCTTACCACTGAAACACAGCGCGGCCCTGCACAAGAAATACTAAATATAAAATCACTGTTGAATGAAAACAATAAAGAGAATTAAGAGACACACATCACTGTTAATGACAATGCCATTCAGTCTGCTTCAGATTTGATTACAATTTAAAAAATTTAAAAAACATTTGGAAACTGTACGAGAGTCAACGCCTGTCTCAGTTAGTGGTTTCCATAGCAATTAGGTCATAGTGGTGTTGGCAAATCCTAAAAATATGGCCATGTCTGCAGTGTTTCTAAAAGCTGAGATTACTCTGTCACAGGGCAGTGGGTTTGGGAGAAGCCCAATCATAATGCTGGATTTGCTCTGAGAACTCCCTACTGATTAGGGCTCAACACCTCAAGTGACATCCTTCAAGTGCAATTTACTAAAGCCTCGTCTACTGCTTCAGAGAAATCTGGCACAGCATTACCGTTATCTGTGCAAGGTCTATCATAATGTACACAAATACTAAATGCAATTGACATATTTTTAAAAAAATGTAAATTCACAATGAAATCTGATTGCGCGGCACTATCCGGAACAGCAAACTTAATATCCATTTGCGGTTTTATGGTGACAGCCTTGTGCATGTCTCTACCAAGTCCCTCGTGGACTGTAGAGTTTAAGACTCATTTATAATTTTAACATTTTTGAGGGGTTTCACAAACACAGTGGCCACTTGCCATGTTGTTTCTTTATACATCGTCTTCCAAGTTTTGCACAACAGATGGTCTCAAAATATTAATCAGAAATCTCTCAACTACAAATTGAAATGAAGTGTAACATGATTAAAAACCATATCTATAATTCTCTATACTAGCACCACCATCATTATTAGCACTCTTGTTATTGTTATTGCATTAATATGTCAATAAGTGATATGGGTCCTTGAATAGTTGGTGGTTTCAAAGTCATCCCTCATTCGTTATTATCTACACTGGTCCCACTTCATAGGTGGCCTTAACTATTATGTGCTTGCATCAACAAATACAATGTACTTACTGTGTTGATAGTGTATTACAGAAACTTCTGGTGCTCCTGAGGTGGGATATGGGTACGGTTAGGGACATGTTTGGTAGTATGGGTTGGTTTAAGGGTAGGTTAAGGTGTAAGAGTTGGTCAACAGCGTAATTAAAGATGTAATCACATACATTAATTATAGATACAATTACATGCATGTATTTATTCAATCATTAGTACAGTGTACAATATGCCTTTACACAATAAGTACATTGTTATACATTTTTTCATTTCAGTGGAAGTACATATTAGCTAAGGCCACTTCATATAAAGTGGGACTTCTAGATTTGCTTCATAATTATTCAAAAAGTAGTATTTTGGCAGCTTCAGTATTAATGAAGACTGATCTTTATAACACATGACAAAACTTAGTTAAACTTAGTTTTTTTTTTTGTTTGTTTGTTCTCATTCCTCTTTTATATATTTACATTTTAGGATATCATACAAAAATCAAGTTTTATCTTCAATTGACCACAAATATAAAACATGTACATACAGTATGTCTATATATACAACTTTGGATGGGAATTTAGCTAATAACTGTACAGTCATTCACAAATAATGATTCATTTGGGAACATAAGATTTGTTATGAATGACTCATCGAAATAGATCCATCCAGAAACATGGCACAGAGAAAACTGCCTGTGGTCCCTGTTGCCTGCTGCTTACAATGGCATTTAGTTAAACCCTGATTACAAAATTTGCTGAAATTCAAGCATCTTCTGCTATTTATTATTTAGTAACTGGTTTGAAAGATTTTTTTCATTTTTTTATGTTTCTCTTTTCAAAACATTACTTGAGTTGACATTCTGTAGTTGGCCCGAACTTGACATATTTTAAAAGTTTAAAATATGAATTAGTTTTATGCTTGTTGTATATTAATAATCATTATTTATAGATTGTTAAGTATATTTTAGCCTAATATAATATGCTTTTAAGCCCAAGCATGAATATAAGTTCAATACAGAAATTACTGCACAATTGTGCAAAGATTCTTCTATTTGGAACTTTTCACTGGCGGAGCAAAGACAGACTGGTAAATTAATACTCTATCTAAAAAAATAAGTTAATCAACATTAATGTCTTCTACATTCAGCCACTGAATAAAAGCAACAATTTAAGCACAAGTCACATTGCATTGTTTTGTCATTGACGGTGTTTGCTGAATATTTATTACATTCGCCACAGAGGAACTGAAAGTCTACACAAGTACGCAACCCAGGCTTCACCTATTCGGCTTCCTTAAACACACTGTTGATTTTTCCCATCATTGATTTCTGGATAATTCCACATAATTACTTTTATCTGAGCAGTCCTGATAGCAGGACATTTTCCGGCTGGGACTTTCCTCCCTGGGGCGATGGGGTCAAGGTTTCTAAGTGCTTGTTTTTTTTTTCTTCCACAATTAATTAAACACAATTAAATACTGTGAGCGCTCGTGGCAAAACGTGTGATAGAGAAGCTCCAACACACACACGAGCACAAAGCTCACACTCTCTCCCACTTGGGTCAAGCTCAATCATAGCACATTTCCGCTTAATCTAGCCGACCACTTGTGCTGCAGTCATTTATGCTAAGCTCTGTTATTAGCTGACTGAATGGACAACGAGCGAGTAGGAATCACCGCTTTGCAATTATGATAGCTCTTTCAAATGAAGCATGATGATAGACACGTTTCAACAGATCTCCCTGAAGTTGCCATGTCAATGGAGTTAATTTTTCATTTATGAATGCATGAGCCATTTCATTAATAGGCTACAGTATCGTTAGAGAAACCAAACCGCTCACCCGTTGCCGAGTTGTTCACTTGGAAAAAAAAAAGCGATAATAAAAAATACCCCTTGAGCGAAATTCCATCATAAAGCTTTATGTTATAAAGTAGCAACAACAGTTTTATCTCTGCAGCTGTCAGGAGCAATTGGACCAAAATGAAGGCCATTAGCAGGACAAGCAGAGCGGGAAAGACTGAGTCATACTGTTGATTTTTTGATACTGCAAATCTGCACCTGTCACTTGTACCCGTTTCTATCACGCATTACCTCAAAACACATCCACAGGCTTATCTGTGACTATTTAGATCGGAGTGCTTTTCATGAAATAGAGAGAGCGCTGAAACAGATTGTGAGTTTAGTGAAAGGTGCCCTTACAGGCAGGGGCGCCGCTAGCAATTTTGGGCCCCATGAAAAAATATGAGGGTGGGCCCCCTACTACCAAGCTAGCTATCCAAACTCTTTGTCCGCGATGTAGTTATACTGACGTATGCATTTTATTATTGATTTTGTCAACCAATTATCAGTATTTAGTAAGAGAACGACCATGACTGTAGCTAGCAGATGATTTATTGCTCAAATGTAAACGTAGTACAAAAAAAGGAACAGTAATCAAATATTCACTGAAAACTTTACATTTTTATGTGCATATATACACACAGTTGAAGTCAGAATTATTAGCCCTGTTTATTTTTTCCCCAATTTCTGTTTAACGGAGTGAAGATTTTTTAAACACATTTCTAAACATAATAGTTTTAATAACTCATCTCTAATCACTGATTTCTTTTATCTTTGTCATGATGACAGTAAATAATATTACACTGGATATTTTTCAAGACACTTCTATACAGCTTAAAGTGACATTTAAAGGCTTAACTAGGGTAATTAGGTTAACCAGGCAGGTTAGGGTAATTAGACAAGTTATTGTATAACAGTGGTTTGTTCTGTAGACTATCAAGAAAAAAAATTGCTTAAAGGGGCTTATAATTTTGACCTTAAAATGTTTTTTAAAAAATTAAAAACTGTTTTTATTCTAGCCAAAATACAACAAATAAGACTTTCTCCAGAAGAAAAAATGTATCAGACATACTGTGAAAATTTGCTCTGTTAAACATCATTTGGAAAATATTAAAAAAAAAATTTTTAAAAAAAAGGGGGGCTAATATCTGTATGTGTGTATATCTGTGTGTGTGTGTGTGTGTGTGTGTGTGTGTGTGTGTGTGTGTGTGTGTGTGTGTGTGTGTGTGTGTGTGTTTACACACGTGCTTGTGTGAGTACATGCAGTAAAGTAATACAGACAGAATTCAGCAGATTTATTACATTTAAATTACGCCATTCACTATGGGCTCTACTTTAACAATCTAGGCTCAAAAGACTGGCTTGAGGAGCATCCTGGCTATGACATATTTAAAAGATACATAAATAATTCAATACTTGTCTGTATGGACATTGAGATATTGTTTTACACTATTCTGCTGATATGGTATGAGTTTGACTAATCAGTTAATTACTAGAAATGGTCCACTGGGCAAAAAAAAATAAAAAATAGATTATTATCTTTCAAGGAAACATAACTTGATATATTTAAAGTTTTGTCTTTCAGTTTTATGTTTGCTTTGCTGTTATAACTAATATCATTTTACATAATCAACATTGAGGAAAAATAGCAGTCATTTAATAGTGGCCACGTCAACAATTAAGTTAATATCATAGTGAAATTAATACTTAAACGCAGACTGCAATGCACATGCTATTATTAAAGGCAGGATCTCAGTTACCTGCTTCTTCAACTGGGAGATGAGTTTGGGGAACTTCGTAGGGAAGAGCGGGTGAGGGCGTATATATATATATATAGAGCTCATCATTAGCAAAGTACATTAAACTAGCGGCGCTATCATTACCGCAAAAAGAAAGCTCTGTGAATAGGCATGATATTACCTTTCTTTTCAAGAAACTGAAACCGAATGTCTAATGAACGTCAAACTAACTTTACCACGGTGCTTTACGTAGCCTCTCTTTTCGTTTTTGATGACCGGATTTAATCTTTGTTAACCTCGACTCGAGGACATCGCTGCTCTGACAGTTTACCTGACGATCACACTCAAAGCATCAACTCTCTTCCCGCTACTGACAGACTGAACCATAGAGTGAAAGGAGGGGGGTGCAATTTGACAGTGACAGACACGAGAGGCAGATATAAGCTGTTTTTTTCTAATAAATTGTTTTACTTGTTATTTAGAGATACATTAATAATCTATATTACATTATAGTACTGGTATTAATTATAAAGCAGATCTCTGGGGGCCCCTAGAGTGCATAGGCCCTTAGAATCGTCCTAACTTTCCCCCCCTTAGCGGCGCCCCTGCTTACAGGATTTATTTGTAAATGGAACTAATAATATATTTTTTTGGATGACCTCGTAAATTTGACTGTTTTTACCTATGCGTTATACTTGATGATTGTGAAATCTCCAGCCAGTGACAGCATAGTTCATAACACATCTTTGGAAGAACATTGAACCGTTTTTTTTTTAAGATTATTGTGATCCTTTAACATGTGTAGTGTTTGTAAGGTATGGGTGTTTTCCAGCACTGGGTTGCAGCTGGAAGGGCATCCACTGGGTAAAACATATGCTGGGATAGTTGGTGATTCATTCCACTGTGGCGATCCCTGATAAATAAGGAACTAAGCTGAAGGAAAATGAATTAATGAATGTGTTCGTTAGGAATGTGATGGGTGCTGCTGGAGTCATTCATGTACAGCACCTGATGACAGCTGTTCTCTTAAAATACATACGCTGGAATGATTGGCGGTTCATTCCGCTGTGGCGACCCCTGATAAAAAAGGGACTAAGCTGAAGGCAAATGAATGAATGAATGAATGAATGTGTTTGTTAGGAATGTGACTGGTGCTGCAGGAGTCATTCATGTACAATACCTGATGACAGCTTTTCTCTTAAAAATTTGCTGGAATAGCTGGCGGTTCATTCCGCTGTGGCGATCCCTGATAAATAATGGACTAAACTGAAGGAAAATAAATTAATAAATAAATTAATTAATGTGTTTATTGGGAATGCGATGGGTGCTGCAGGACTCATTCATATACAATACCTGATTACAGTTGTTCTCCTAAAAAAAACTATGCTGAAATAGTTGGCGGTTCATTCCTCTGTGGCGACCCCTGATAAATAACGGACTAAACTGAGGGAAAATGAATGAATGAATGAATGTGTTTGTTAGGAAAGTGATGGGTGCTGCGGGTGTCATGTATGTCCAACACCTGATGACAACTGTTCTCTTAAAAAAACATATGCTGGAATAGTTGGTGGTTCATTCTTCTGTGGTGACCCCTGGTAAATAAAGGACTAAGCTAAAGGGAAATAAATGAATGAATGAATGAATTAATGTTTGTTAGAAATGTGACAGGTGCTGTGAGAGTCATTCATGTACAACACCTGATGACAGCTGTTCTCTTAAAAAAAA
>CAIGQQ010032765.1:14958436-14970452 GCA_903798035.1 Danio albolineatus
TAACAGCATGGGTGAAGTTAAATGCATGTAAGCCTTTTAGCACATGTGAAGAGAAATATTTAACGTATTTTAATTCGTTTCCAACTCCGAATTTAATCTGACTCCAATTTATTATAATTTGAATGCTCATGCCTAAAGAGAGTTTGATTTAGCCACTAGATTATATCATATTAAGTCAGTGATTGTCAGGAAATATGAGAGTTTAAACGAGAATTGTACATTTATTTGTCAGGCAAAGATTTTCCATTCCAATTCACATAGTTACACAAGATAAGCCAATTTAGATTGTACAACAGAGTTAAAGATTAATACCTGGCCATGTAGAAAGACATTGCAACATACAAGCTCTGGGACAGAGCCCAGAAACTTGTACGTTGCAACGGGGTCTTCTCGTTACAGAAATCCCCCGATCTGTACAAAACCTTAACCTTAAATACCCAACAGGGCGTCACAGTTACCCTTGCCTAGTGTATTGATGTGTTAATCACCTCTGGAGGGGGAGCATCTGGCAGAGATTTCATCAAGGTTAAAACCAAATTCAACAAATACCAGTGAAATATTATAATGACCTTAAGACCACTTTACCAATCACACAGAGACATTTAAAATGATACCAAACATGAATATAAAGCTACAAGATACACCATATTAAAACCTTGAACATTTTATGTGACATGTAAATGGTCTACTCTGATGGAGCAAGGACATACAGTCAGGAAGATAAGCTCAGGATGATTTGAATAGAACAGATGAACAGCTGGTCTTCTGATCTTCTTAGATTAGCCGGTTCATTGTTTTAATGCTTGACCATCCTCGTGGTTTTGTCTCGTGGAATTCCATAACAATTTTAAGGGTTTATTATCATGGAGAGACATAGCCAATTCTTACAACTGAAATGGCTGGTTTAAACCGGATGATTCCTTGTTATAGGCCTGCAGTATTTAAAGTCTGGCAATATCAGAAATTATATTCAAAACAGACGAAAGGTAATGCACTACATGACTTTGTCTACAAAGCATAATCTACTCAAATATACTTAATTTTACTAACATGAACACTCCACATTTCTTTATAAACGTGTCCACCGTATATTTCATTATATTCCCTTCAAGTTTAACAAGCGAATCAACGTTAAACAGTCCTTCAAATGAAGCGAACTTGACAGATCGCTAAAGAACAGACAGCGCTTGTCAGAAATTATCCCCACACTACGTAAAATAGTTTATTGGGAGCATAACATTACATTTTACTTTTGCAAGATTTTTAGGTTAATTTCGACACTAAACCTAAAACAAAGTTTACCTGAATCATGCGATGGCAGCTGATGCTAATGAGAAGATGCCTCATGCAAAATGCAACGAAGACAGACTGAGCATGCGCAAAGGCAGGAAGTAAACACTCCAGTGAACAACTCAAAATGTAAAGTCTCCTCAACTTAAGTATTTATTTTCATTGAACAAACCAGTTCTAAACATTCTGTTAAATCGATTTTAAAAGTAAATTCAACACTTTGCTCAAAATATGTCCACCCAACTTACAATTTTGAATTGAGTTAACAATTTGAAAGTTGGATTTTTTTACAGTGTATCGAAAATGCTGAATGTTTGATATCAACTATTATTTTTGATCACATTTCAACTAGTAAAAAATATCATTCTTGATACCTGTAATGCATTTTCACCATTCAAATTTAATTGTTAAAATCAATAATTGATTTCTTACTAATTTCAAGAGTTCACACTTAGCTGATAAACAACAATAATGCGTGTTTGGCATGCTGTCCCGGGAGAGAGCCCTGAGCTCAGAATATCCTCGAGCCCGAGGCTACCACCCATTCGAAGGGTGAGAGGGGAGTTTGAGCTCAGGTAGGCCTCGAGAACTCTTCTGCTTGTGAATGTGCTGAGATATACTGTAGCTGGCTAAGAATTTGTCTTAAGATGCTACTTTGGAGTAGTCAATTTACTTATGTTGTATGTCTTTGGACGGTGGGAGGAAAGCAGGAAACCCAGGGAAAACCTACATGAACACTGTGAGAACATGCAAACTCTGCACAGAAACGCCGACTGGCTCAGTGAGGGGTCGAACCATTGGCGTTCTTGCTGTGAGGTGACAGTGCCAACCACTGGGCCGCTGTGCCACCCTATCATGAGAAGGAAAGGAGTAGGGGATTGTTCAAGGCGAAGATGACTGGAGTGGACAACTCTGTAGGAAATTTGTACAAAATCTATGCTAAAATCAAAGAGAAACAAAAGTTACATCTTTATGAATACCTCCTCATGTACCCTCCCGGTTTGTTGTTTCTCCCGGGAAACTCCCTTAATTTGTACGTCCCAATGCAATAAAAAAACAAAACCATTTTGTTTATATTTGTCAAGTTGCCAGATCTTAAATGAAGTTCATTACCTTGACGCAATATTCAAATCTTGTAACATATTTTACCTCAATCTGGCAACATTAGTTACATAACTCAGGTGCGCTGTTGATTTCTGCGCAGGAGGTAAATGCGGGACCTAAACGGTGGCAGTAGCAACAAGCAGCTGCGCCAGTAGTAGTACACATGATGGATTTACATGTAAAATATATACATATACATGTAAATTTACTAACAGTTGGACAGAAGAATTCAAGTTTTTGTCTAGAAGCCACCTTGACGACGCCCACGCTTTCTGCAAGGTGTGTCGTATTGATTTGTAAATTATGTTAAAATTATTAATAATGTTCAATTCCTTAAAGAGTTTATTGTTATCACTCCGCTTTACAAGACCTCATTGTGTCACCAGGAGCCATGGATATTGCTTTGGGCTCATTTGTATGTTTATTTTGTTATTAATAAACATACAATGTTAGTAATAACACCCCCCCCCCCCTTCCCCCCCCCAAAGTTGATAATCTCCCGGAATTTCAAAACCAAATGTTGGCAGGTTTGTGTACAGTAGAGGTGAATGAGGTGCACAGAAGCTGACTTGTTATCGATCACTGTTCACATCACTGAGTCAGTCCAACAGATCCAACAGGCCTATTGATAGAAGATTTGTGGGAAAAAAAAGTTGTAAAAGTATTTTGTAGTATTTTCAAAATACAAAAATACATTATTTTATTTTGATACTTGTGTGGCTGCTGTATTTTGTAGTTTTGTAGTTATTTTGATACGCTTAAAATTGAGGTATTTGGTATTTTATTTTAAAATACATTTCAATGCCTTTTTGCCCAACTCTGATTATAATGGAAATACAATTAAAGATATGAAGAGTTATAATATTTTTTTAGGAGTAGGCATTTTTATGTGTTAATAATATGTAAATATGTTGAAAATATGTTGTATATGTTGAAAATATGTAATTTCTGATATGAAGAACTGAATTGTTTATCATTTTTAATGCCAAGAACTGGATTGTTGATATCAAGAATTCATATCCTGAGAATGAAAAGAAGTCAAAACAGCAGTTATATAAAAAAAAACAATTGTGCATCAGCAGAAAAAAAGGTATAACGTTTTAACAACAGAGGAGCCTGGGAGAGATGTGACTCAAGGACTGGAGGGGAAATAACAGAGGAACATCTGAGCTAATCAGTCTCATACATACAGGATGGCAGAATAATTCTGCATAATGATGTCAGTCACACTGAAAGGTGAGGGCATTAACACTGCAACGATCTGAAACCTCGCGTAGCATGATGGTCTAGCAAGCACTGCCTCAAAGTTGCAAGAAAATGACCGTGGCTGTCTCACTCAATAACCTTTGCATGGCTTGTGTGAGACCTTAAGATGAAATATTCAACAGTTCTTCCCTAGCTGTGACAAAACCCCTGGATTTTTTCCCCCGGCTTCAAAAAGCATGCATTTCCAGTGTGTTTGTAGTCACATACTGTGGACTTCACCTGAGTGTGCGGTGAACCCGAAAGCTGTCTGAAACACATCATAAACGGACACACATGAAAGCAAGCGCTCGTTTCTCGGTTTTATTACATAGTACTTCGGCATCATTCAGTTGGCAAAGTGGCGTAAAAAACATAGTTGTTTTTATCTTATCTAAATAATTCATACATACAGGGTACCTGGCACGATAAAAACAAAAAACATGTGTACATGTACATTACATGATTTATAAATAGTACTGATTTACAGCATGTACAATATTTCAAAGCATGTTTTTTTTTCTCGACTGCATGAAAAAAAAAAACAGTAACATTGTGGACTTCCTATGCGATTAGGATTCAAGAACTGAAATTAATTAAGAAGGGGCAATCTGGTGGGATTCAGAGCTTTGTTGAACAGATGTTACAAAAACACCAGTTTCTCTTCATCACTTTTGAATAGCTCTGCATCATTTTTTGTCTTCTATTTCTATGTACCACCTTGATTCAATGCATATTTTTACACTGTATTTAGTAATGCGATTACATGCTTTTAGGAAAAAACAAAAAATAAACAAACTGCAGTTTTGCTTTAATTTCTCCATCGTAAAATGTGTCTACTTTACATTAATACTTATTTATAGAGTCATTTTTGTTGTCGTCACGTAATTCGAAACAACCTTGATTATAATTGTGTCGTTTTTTATGGATTCGTTTTTGCTTTAAATAAAAAAGATCTCTAAAAAAATATGTTTGAGCATAATTAGTAAGAATTAAGTACAGTCTACTTTCCATATGGCTATTCGCAAAATCAATAAAGCTAAGTCATTAATTCCGCTTCAACACATCTCCTTTGAAAATGAAAGGATCGTGGGAATTCAAAGAGACAGAATTTCATCTGTTCTTTTCTAACTAGCTAGACTTGCTTTCGGATTCAAGTATCTTAGTAGTTAGTGTTTTAAATAAGTAAATGAATCCTTCTCTTGAGTTTAGTCCCTTTCATCTGATGCAAGCAGGAGAAATCGAATCCTTTGCTAACAAAAACGAACTCCTGTTTTGGAGTTACCCTGAAGCAGGATTTCAATAAATCTATGTTAAATATTTGTTAGAATTAATCATATTACCAGCATTTTATCACCAAGGCTTTCCACATGTGATATGTAAATCAAACCAGAAATATTAATTCATCAAAAAAGGGGAATTGCCTGCTTATTTTGTACAATTATGGTTCAAATTAACTCCACACGCCTGGTCATTGTGTCATTCTTGAATGAGTAAACCATTTATATTTATGAAGGTCTATTAACAGCAATTAAAAATATGTTAGGACAAATAAAATTCCCCACAGAAATGCTACAGAGCAGGGTACTCCATGTCCTACGGATCATTTCAGAAAGATCTAGTCTATGCTCTCCTAATTCAAGCAGGATACAATATGAGGGATTCGGGAAACACTCATGTATGGATTGCAGTTGGTAAGTTTTGTGCTTCTTTTCAAATATTTTAGGCAACAGCATTTACGATCTACAATTTGAACTACATATTAAACTACACAACACGTTCGGTGGTCTGAACTTGACTGCCATTCTGTATTCGAGGATGACACTGTCTGTAATTAGCAAAATAAGAAATATAATTTGATCATTTTAGTTCAACATTTTAGTTCATTCACGTTCAGTTTCACCATCACGTGCTATGGGCTTCTTGATTTGCATAAAAACTACTCATATAGATGATCATTATGTGTGTGTTCAATGCTGCTGTAGCACATGGTGCACTTTCTACTAGCCTTTGAAAGGCAATTCAGTGTTATGTTTAAAGTAATTATTATATACTGTGTTTGTTGAATGTTGCATGTTTGTTACATTAATTAACTGCGGGTTTACCATAGAGCTGTGAATACTGCATATAATGACACTTTGATTCAAATTCATTACTGATTGCAAACAGCAACCATCATATATTACTTTATATTGTCACTCTAACAATATTGTTATGTCTAAGTACAAACAAAAGTATTTTAATTTCTGTAACAATTTCTTTGTATTAAGATGTGCACCTGAACAGTGTATTGAATGATCATTCTCTGGTTGATCTAATAAAACTGTGGTCTTTGAAATGATTAAAATCTGAATAAAATGTGTATCAGAAATGATCAGGTAGATGAGTTATATAGTTTATTTCCTAATAAAGTGTTGTGCAGTTCTTTTATGCGGGAAAATCTCTACAGACAACATGGCACAGAAACAGCATCCTTTCCAAACTGCAAAGACGATTCTTTTGTATATTATCCATTGGCTACTTGCTATCTCAACACTCTAACTAAGGGAGCAATGCTGCAGATGCTTCTTTCACTACTGCAGTACAAATGCATTTCGTCACAGAAGAAGCTGCAGAGCTAGAACAGAGACTGCAGGGGGATGACAGCAGGATGATGGGTCAACATGGGTGAAAACATGGCAGGTCGTGGCAGGGCATGAAACGTCACAGTCACTGGATGAATACTAGGGGGCGCCACCACAGGTACCTGTGAAGAGGTCACAAAAGAAGGAGCAGTGGGTGGACAGAGCTCCGGTCCCAGGGGGAGTCGAGAAACAGGCACTACCTGGGGGTAGATGGGTGGCTGTGGGGGCAGGAAAGCGGCATGGTGCTGTAGTATGGCGTGACGTATTGTGATAGAGCCGGAAGGCACAGAGGGTTGCAGGTGAACTGGATGGAGGACAGCAGATGACATGGGCAGATGTGGCCTGTGCAGGACAGATTTGAGCTTGGTGGGGAAAACCTGCTGGTGTAGCACCTGTCCGTGGCTCTGTATCTGCAGGAGACAGTGTCTCTCCATGCTGTCTGAGGGGGCAGAGAATGATGGAGAGGGTTGGAACAGGCTGCCGGTGGTGTGGAAGCACTCCCTGCTCAACTTCTCCTCAGCCTGAACGCCTAGGTGAAATCTCTGTGGTGGGGGTTGAAGGCTATGCTGACATGATTTGTCTTGAGTGGCTTTTTCAGTCCTCTGCAGGGCTAACTCTCTCACATCCAGCAGGCAGGGCTGAGCAGCCGCTGAATACTTGTTACAGTTCTTTAAGGTGGTTTGTGCTGCTTTAGACTCACTATTCTCTTTTGTTGGCTCCGTCAAGAGCTTTGAATCTGTCTCTACGAGATTTGAACTGCCCTTGGTGCATGAAGCATTGATCTGTGAGGAGGAGCTCTGCTGCCCGTCACTGCTCTCCACCACAGTGTGACCCAGGGCACTGCTAATGGAAGTAAATGTCTGAGGATCAGCCGTGCAGCTCTCTCCATTATCAATACTGCATGAGATTAGGTCTGACCTGTTTGAGCTGTCACAAGTGCCTTTTAAAACAAGACATTTCATGCTTGACTCAACTGCGGCCTTGTCCCGTTCTTCCAAAACAGAGTTGTGAACAACGGGACATTCAATTGCAAGGCATGGGGTTTGATCTTGATCTTGTGTCCACCTTTGTCTTTTCCTCCTTGTCCCATGCTCACAACAGGTAGGTTCTGTGCATTCATCAGAAATATCTGTCAGTGACTGACAGGAGTCACAAGACTCACGTCTGTCGGTCAGAGTTTCTGAGTGCAGTCTTTTCAAACTCTGCCCTTCACATGCTCCATCTCTGTTAGTCACTAGTGACTGAGGCTTCTCCTCTTGCCCCCCTTCGGCTGAACCAGATTTATGAAAGTGAGATGTGTCTTGGTTTCGGGGACACTGTTCTATGGACGTAAGCTCCCCTGCAGTTGGATTGTCAGGCTTTTCCCTGCTGTTCACAAGCACCTTTTCACCATTGGCACAGAACTCATCAGAGAGAATGATGCAGCCCGCTGAGCCGTTTACGTCGGCTGTTGCCTCCTGCCTTCTGCTTCCCACCCCTTCCTCAACTACGGGAGCTGTGCTGCTATCCTCAGCCTGATTTTGAGCTGATTGCTTTGACTTCTCTAATGGATGCACTTGCTGTGAAGTGGTGCCTCTAAATTGGCTATCAAGTCCTTCCACACACTCAGGTCGTCTGTGGAATTTCTTAGATTTCACCATATTGCTCTCTGTCTCCCGGTGTCTGTCTCTTCTTCTCTTCCGCCTTCTGCGTTTTCTTTTAGCGTGGCTCCTGTAATGACGTTGATCCCTTTTCCGCAATTTCTCTTCCACTCTCTTGCTTGCATGAATCCAATCTTTGGAATGTCTACACCTGTCATGTGTTTTCAACCTGACACAACTCTCTGTGTCACTTGAATACTGATAACACTTTCTGACCTTGCCTTCTGGTCCTTGGCTGGGACTGTTTCTGGGGCTGGCTGTAGATTCCTCGATGTGCTTGTCAGAGTGGCAGGATTTGAAACCTGAGCAGACAGATAATTCCTCATCAGTTTTGGGCTCAGTCATCTCCTGAGTGTCAGCAGACCTTCTAATCCGTGTTCTCTTGAAGTCAAAATGGAGGGGGTTGCAACTAAAAGACAGGGATGGCTCTGTCCTTGTGAAGGACACCATCTCAGAGGGCCACTGGAAGATGGTGCTTCCATCTCTGCTTAGAACAGAGAAAAAAGGCTGGCTGGGTTTTGTGAAAGCATAAGGTGACTTTGCAGGTGCTTCCTCCACTTTCTCTTCTCTTTGAGAAGAATCATTCTCAAGTGGCACATCTGAGAAAATCTTTTCAGGAGGCTCACTGATGGCCAAGCACCCCTCCTCTGTAACACCACTATCCTCTACTGTCACATCCTCAGAGGTCTCAGATTTACTTTCAGCACTGCTGCTTTTTAGGCTCTCAACAGAGTCTTCAGATTCAAGAACAATATCAGCACTGTTTAAACAAAAAGGGGAAGTGTTTAACGGGGAGATGGTAGGACTAGGAACATCCTCTGAGTAAACAAGCAAAGCACACAAATCCGATGCCGTTGACGAAGGGCTTTCCCCTGCCACAGGGGTATCTGATGACCCCTGACTTCCGGTGCTGTCACTTTTTTGGAAATGCTCGCTCTGCTGTGTGCCAGTGCTGTAAATTGCCTCCTCACATTTTAGAACTTTTTCCTCCATGGGGGATCCAGGGAGGTCAAGCTCAACAGGGGGTGTTCTGAGTCTTTGTCTGCGGCTCCGCTCCATCGACCCCTCCTCCGTGCTCTCACAGAAAACCGCCGCTGATGACTCAAGCTTAACTGATGCTTTCTTTGGAAAGGAAAAAGAGAATGCAATTTTGCGTCTGAAAGTTTGCTTTTTGGCCCTCCCATTGTATGACCAGGGTGACTGTTTACTAGCAATGCCACAACTGCTGGAATGGATCTGACCCCCCGAATCTTGAACCATGCAGTTCTGGTTCTCTTCTTGGGCATCATCATCATCACAGCAGGACTCCCTGAAAGAACCTTCCACTGCCACTGTGGTAGACTTAAACATAGGACCACTTCCTGGGGCACTGCATCAGAAAGGAGAGGAACAAAAGAAACAAAATATAAGAGCCAGTTCATTTACACTCATCTAACAAAAAAGGAGGTGACAATTAGAACTGGACTCCCCAGGGAAACCCGAGGATTGCACAGTACTACACAAAAATACCTCTGAATTAGATCACATTCTGCTTTGATGCTTTAATTTGCATGCATTAAACAACAATCTAGTCTACTTTTCATTTTAGACCATATTCTATATATGCATACCCTGGTAAACTGTATATAAATAGGAATAAAAACTATTCAACAAAACATCCCCCACCATTGCACTTCTCTGCGTTGTTCAGCAAGCTCATGTAGGCGTCTGAGAGCTCTCTCCTGTTTCCTCTCGTCCTTCCTGGATTTGGAGGCCACATTGCGGGCAAACTCTCTCTGCTTCAGCTCCTTCAGTCTCTGAGGAGGGACAAAGAATATCCCATTCATTCACCTATCTCAGCATGTCAACTATGCCAAAGCAACAAAAGCTATTTGAAAAATAATCCCCTTCAACACCATGAATCTTTTATTCCATGCTTTAACAACCTTTCATTATGAAGACTGGGTATCGCAGTGCATCACACATTGAGGGATGCACAGCAAAAAAGATTACGAATCTCTTCAAGAGAGGAGGAAGGCAATTAAGGTGTTTGCACACCAATGTTATGTTTCATCAAATCCATTTTCCTGTGCAAATGAAAAGAAGCTGAGGATGAGGTTGCTAAACTCCATGAAATTGTCCTATTTATTTGAGATAAATGCAGTGATGCTAATTTGCATTTGTATCCAGGTCTAAAAGACATTGTGCTTTGAATGCAAGATGGATGGAAGCCACCACGACCGTCCGATGCTTGAGCCGTAAATGCATCTCATCGATCAGGATTACGTCTGTGCATACAGTGTGCAGTCACAGTAAGTCCGTTAGATAATCGAAATTAACTTCCATTAATAATTCACAAGGATATGATATTTATGGGTGTTTAAAGACTACACTCTTTTTGAAAGCCCCAGACGTCTCCAAGCAACAACCAGCTCTAGAACAGTTATCACATCCAATTAATCCTGAAAGCTTTCATTCAATTATCCATTAATACTTGATGCTTAGCTTTCAGACAGAAGACAAGCTCTTCTGAAAAGCATTTTTATTGCACTGCAGGCTACATGTTGTAGCTTTGGCGAGGCAAGACTTTATGCAAGCGATAGCTGAGAGTAAAAACACTGATGGTTTTTCCAGGCAGCCAAGAAGAGTCATCTGGCCCAACATTATGCATTCCACTCAGGTTGCACAGTTATACACAGTTCAGTGGCGCTGTAACCTCTCTTATTTGAGAAGGCTTCAGTGATTGCATTTACCGTGGCTGGGGCTCATAGTCAGGGGAACGCAAGGCGGTCACATCAGATATAATTTTGTCATGTTAAAGGGCCGCTCAGTGTGGAGTGGGCACATCAGGGTAACTAGTTTGATCCCATCAGGATAGGGTCTCTTTGTGCACCTGGCCTCTATCCTTCAGCATACATCTTGTCGCTCTCTGCTGGCACAGTATGGGCAAACTCAGGCCTGATCTGCTGCGCTGGTTCGCTGTCAGCCAGCCTTGCAAAAATAGCAAACAGGTTGGCGTGGGCTATATTTGTTTGACTCTCAGGTGCATTGCTTGGAGGAGCTATTCTTCATTGATTGTTAATGCATTTGGCGAGAGAAGCTCTGAAATGAGCCGTTAATGCATGTAGCCTGTATTTCACATGACTGGATGTGGTTACATCATTTATAGTAGGATGCAGCCCCGATGTGAAAGAGCTGTACTGCAAATGCCCAGTGAAATCCTTTCATGTACAGTGGGGGCAGAAATGACTGACAGGCCACTTGAGAGTGAATGAAAATTTTAACACGGTAATTTTTTGACCGGACATGTATTCTTAATTAAAAGCAACACTGAGACCAGTCAGAGGGAGAAGGCTTGGCAGTGATGATTCACACACTGACAGAAACACCAGGCTTTTCTGTAGCTCTGAGCTTTCTGTGGGGCCGTGGGTCTCCCGTACTCCATTATATTCTCGGCAGACATGCCCTGCCAGCTCCCGGGGGTTTCTGGGAAATTGTGCTATTCATCCATCAACCCCGTTTGTTAAGACGCTGAATGGTTGGAGTGTGTTCTTTTTGTAGAACAGTTTGAACTGTGCTGATAGGAGGCCGTGTGACACACACATCTGAATGACACAAAACGGCAAGTCCGGCACCCATATCAGACAGCAAGGGGGAGTGGCTTTTTCCTTCATAATCCGTTCATTTCGCTCCTTTTGTGGTGTTCAATAGCAAGGTCATGGGTGGAGGGTTTGTAGATGGTGTTCAGTCAATAGTTCAGTGAGCCCTGTTATTGACAGCGCAGCGGGCCCCAGAGACTACATGCATTTAGTTTCTGAGTGAGTCAGAGCATAGGGGTCAGGGCCGATATCAAACAGCAGGACAAGTGGTAGAATTAAAGCTTTAACTTGCTATTAAAGGTTACACTGCTATTTTTGGATGCTGCTGGCTTTTAAATCAACATATACTGAGTCTGAAACTGCACTCAAGTTACGATATGTTTGTTTGCAGCAGAATTTCTGGGATTTTAAGAGTTTAGTTTTCTGAACTATCTATCTATCTATCTATCTATCTATCTATCTATCTATCTATCTATCTATCTATCTATCTATCTGTCTGTCTGTCTGTCTGTCTGTCTGTCTGTCTGTCTGTCTGTCT
>CAIGQQ010032765.1:14970462-14997799 GCA_903798035.1 Danio albolineatus
TCTGTCTGTCTGTCTGTCTGTCTGTCTGTCTGTCTGTCTGTCTGTCTGTCTGTCTATCTATCTATCTGTCTATCTGTCTATCTGTGTGTCTGTATGTCTATGTGTATGTCTGTCTGTCTGTCTGTCTGTCTATCTGTCTGTCTGTCTGTCCCTATCTGGTATGTAACAGTACACAATTTCACACATTTTTAAATATTTTTGAGTGCAGATCTTTTGGTTTAGTATGGACGTGTAAAACAATGTTGTTTTAACTACTGAATAAACATGACTTTATTTGAAACTTGTACTATTCACTGTATCACTATTTTGATGTAACATTATTGATTCCTAAATCCCAAGATCCATGTTTTTACAGTTTCAGTTAATGCATGAATAGCAATAAATCTGATCTGATAAATGTACCAAAGTGACTGAGAAAAACTGTAATATGGTAATTAATAGTCATATATAAGTAACAGGGCTCCCTATTGTTGGTGCCAATAGCCTAGATCAGTGTTTCTCAACTGGTGGGTCGCGACCCAAAAGTGGGTCGCAGGAATATTTTCAGTGGGTCTTGGAGTGTGTGGTCAAAAAAACAACAACAACAAAAGCTTAAGTTTTAACTTGTTTTGCGGATACCGGACTTTTATTTTGAAATGCGCGCACAACAACCGATCCCTTTCGAATCGACATGGAAAGCGTCACGTTGCCGAGCAACATAGAGAGTCAGCTCGTGGAGCTGTCATGTGATCAGACGCTGAAAAAGAAATTCAGTGAAGTGAGCCTCTCCCAGTTTTCGCAATCTGAGAGTGCGATCAAACCCATCCCATTCAGAACTACGTATTTGTATGAAAGTGGCTCATCTTCCTTGGTGCAGCTTGAGTCAAAACAAAGGAACATGTTGGACATAGTGCTACCCGAAGATCGTGCTCTGTCTACCATTACTCCTGACTTTGAAACTCTTATCAGTAAAGCACATCCTCAGTTATCTCATTATCTTCCCAAATTACTGTTAAGTGAAACATATGTTTATGATTGCTGTCATATTAGATGTAAAAATGGTTATGGATGTTTTAATTATTTTACAATTTGTTGGTGTGTTCTGTTCAACAGGATCAGTGTTAATCTTTTATTAACAGTTCAGTTTCGTTTATGGTAACAACCTTTCCTTACCCTAACCACTGTTTACAGTGTTTGTCATTTTTACTTTGTAATATTTCTATAAATTGATACATTTTGTTAAATGTCAGCAATAAAATACTGTTTATTTGTAAATCTTGCTGATTTTCTCATGATTTATCTGTCACTACTTGTGTATGTTAAAAAATAAATACAAATGATTTATAATTCCTAAAATTATATTACAGTTCCAAAAAATTTGGGATGACCATGTAAAAATGTGGGTCCCGTGGCCAAACCAGTTGAGAACCACTGGCCTAGAATATTTTGCTTTGGGCATCCCAAGGTTGAGTCCCACCTTGTGGACCTTTCCACAAGAGAGAGAACATAAGCTTAGAAAGATCTATCTATCCATCTTTGCAGCTTTTTTGGAATGTAACTGCTGAATGATGCTCTTTTTTCATTTTGCTCCCTGGATCTGGATCCTCACGAGGCTTTAAAGCTATTCTCAGCAAAAGTCCATGCATGTTGGCTTTATGGCTTAATAATAAATTTGCAGTGCTTATGAACAGGTCAACAAAACTAGCAGCCTAACTTGTTTACGCAGCACGCCGCTGAGAAAGAGATTTAACGTCGCCCTGAGAAAAGGGGATAAGCAACAGAAACAAACAACAAACAAAGCACTGGGACTTCCAATTGTCCTGCCTGCTTCTGATCTATGGCCTGCTAAATTAAAACTCTATAAGACCACCACCTCTCAGTCGAAGGGGAAGCAATTTGTCTTGTGCTGTAATGTACATGTGCGCTACAAAAACTATTTGTCGTCATCTTCTAAAACACTCTATTATTGCCATGCATTGCATGGAGGGGCAGACAACAGGCCCATTACCTGCTTGTGAGCGTGGTCATACGAGTTGATGTGGTTGTCAAACTCTTGATGCTTGTAATACTGTTTGTCACACAGCTCACAGTAGAAGTTGGCCTTGAGGTCCTCCAGGGCTTTGGCCAAGGTTTTCTCCTTCTCAGCATAATCCTGTAAAAGCAAACAGCATAATCCATCAAGACAAAAGTTTTTAACTTACTTAATGTTTTATGAAATCACACAGTTTAGAGTGACGCATCGTTAAAAATGTCTTTTCAATTAATTTTTATTTGTACACATAAGGAGGAATACTCTATTTGTTTCTCAGGATAAACTACTGTCATGATTCATCTCTGTCACAAGACACAGGATCGCAGGAATTTTCCAAACATGTATTTATTTATATAACACTCACTTGAAACATCGACACATAGGTATTTTGGAGTGAAGACAACAAGAATGACGTTTAACACCAGACAAAGGACTGAACCAAACACAGGGGAATAAATACACTGAACATCATTGAACTAATTACACACAGGGGTGAGATACAGTTGAAACTCATAAACATTAATAAATGGTGGAAAAAAACAAAACAAAGGAATCACATGACAAAACATAAGCACATGGAACACAACAACATGGGGAAAAATTGCATAAAAACATACAGAACCATGACAACTTCACAGTAAAAAAAATCCTGGTTGTCTTAACATTTTAAGCTGAATCAAATTACCCTTATGAGTCCATTGAACTTACAGTATATTATGCTAAACTGACTTAAAAAAATCTTGCATAACTTAAAAAATTAAGTTATAATATAATTAACTTATTTATTAAATTACAATGAACTTAAAACATGCTGTCATGACTAATTGTTCATATATTATTTACAGTGTAGATATAGATAAATAAGCTCACAAATATGCACACTGATATTGATGGCCAAATTTACATATACAGTACACATGTGCCTGTCATTTCCCAGTACTAGGTTGAGTCTGGAAGGGTATCTGCTGCGTAAAACATATGCTAGAATAGTTGGCAGTTCATCCCGCTGTGGCGGCCTCTGAAATAGAGACTAAGTGGAAGGAGAATGAATGAATGAATGTTCCTATCAGGATGAGATATATTCTCTATTCGTGAGGATGAATATTTGTGCTGCTCTTCGATGCTCATAAAACCTCTGCTCCCGTGATGCCATGCTCATTTTCTCCCTCTTCTTTAAAACTCTTTATTAAATATTGATTTACAACAAATCTTAGAAGGGAATACTTTCACCGGGGGCAGATTGTATCTCAAGTCTAATTCCACGCCGTGGATGTATGGGAACTTGCAGATTCAAAAACAAGACTTAAAAAAATAGCTATTCCCAAAAGGTCTCCAATACAAATGACCACAGGGAAGGGGAAAACCACTTCCATTTTAATTGGAATCGGTTCACTGTAAAACCCATCGTACAGTCGAACGTGAGCCTGTCAGTTCTGTGAAAAACAGCTCGCAGACGAGGACTAGTAAATCAGCCAAGGATGATTAAGTCAACTATCAAACTTGTCAAGCAGAATGAGATGGCCAATAAATGATATACGATTGTTATCATCAGTCAAGAGCCGACAAACACATGTCTGGTGCCATTACTGACATGATCGTGAGCTTTTCACAACTGCATCAAACCCATTAGACTGAGAGACGGGGAAGCACGGCCCATTCAAATGATCCGATGCCTCGTGAAAATAGTCTGTCTCTCACTCATCTTAGGTGAGAATACGCTGCGGCTAAACACGCGGCTGTGATATGCAAAAATAATAACATCCCTCTCACCCGTTCCCACTGTGAGGCTGCATGAAACAATTGGCGTGTAATTGTATTTAATAAGTGGCTAGCTTACAGGTAATGAAAACCGAATCGCTTGATTAGCTGGGAGTGCCAGGAAAAGTGACCCTCATTTTCTTCAGCTCAACGACACTGAAAGGTTAGACCAAAATCGCTCGTTCTCTATCAGCGAATGGTTACTCCTTCCCTCCGTAAATGCTAGGACTGCTGTGTAGCAAGCTCTTGTTTATAAAGACTTATTAGCAACCCTTGATTTCAAGATAACAACAGAGTCAGGGGAGTTTTCACATAAAAAAACAACAACAACAAACAATCCAAGTTGGTTTTTGCAACTTACTCGAAAGAGTTTGGGAGCAAAATTAAACAACAGAACTAATATGTGGAAAGAAGAAGCACACAAAACAGCAAATGATGTGGTGTGAAGCTGTGAACTCATTTACACAGCAGATAGATCTAATCACTGCATGGGGGAAAGCAGCCACTTAACAACAACTTTGTGTCAAGCTGAGAAATCGCCCATACCTCTCTGTTCCTTTCTGGATTTTAGAAGCAAATGGGGTTGTTCTCATGGGCATGTGACCATAGGCAAAGAAAGGGGTAATAAAAAGCTAATAATAATAAAAATGCATGATTTTTAGTGGTACTTTCTAAGGCAGTGATCGCTATTACTGTTCCTCATACTTAGCACTTCAAACAACACTTAGTATTAAATTACTGCTCATAATGCATCTCCAACTGTTTGCATGAGAGTAACTGTTATATCTGAAATCAGTTTATTTAGAGTTGTGCTACTATTTTATTAGATATATGATTCAAAATGAAGACTTCAGATGCAAAAAACTTCTGCCAAGTGAAACGTTCTTCTAAAACGAGCCTCTGTTTATGTTTAGTTATTTCACATTAAAGGCAATAAATACAGCAGGGAAAATAATTACTGAACATACTGTATCATGTTTTTTTCCTGGGAATAATATTGGGTTATATAATTATATATTAAATATTTTATATATTTTTAAATATTTTATACATTATATATTTCTATATTAAATACAAAAAAATGTAAACAATGTAATCTATAAAAATGTAAATATATAACAATGTAATAACACAAGGATAAAGTACTGAACTATTGAAATGTATTTAATACTTAAAAAAATGGCTATTTTGGTGATGGCAGCTTAAAGACGCCTCTCATAGGAAGAATTAAGTCACAAGCATTGCTCAGATATGTTTTTTTGTTTTTTTTACTTTAACAAAGTGTAACAGTTTTGATGGTTCTATTTGTCTCGTATTAAATCTGATCTTTATTTTGTATTTACTAATGGATTGAATCAAGGTGATTGGCTGGGCTATTCTACAGCTTGATTTTCTCTCTCTGAAAGCATTTGAGAGTTTCATTGACTGTGATTTGGATCATTGTCTTGTTGAAATGTCCATCCTGGTTTCATCTTCAGTTCAATACTTAAATTACCAGGATAATAAAGCACAAAATATTAATGTACAATGACAAAGGGGCAGAGGGTAGCTGAAGTGTTACAAAGAGATTTTAGCTGCTGTCCGGGCTTTCACTGCCTTCCTTCACCTTCCTTTCTTTGTGTGTTCAATACTTTTTCCATGTGTCATTTTATTTTATCACACATAACTTCATTTGTACTCTAATTATACAGAGTGTATGTGGATATGGATTTCTTTGGCTGATGGATTTCTAATGTATATGGATTTCTTTGGCTGTTACCAACATCTGGTGAAAATATTAAGTCAACGGCACCTTTATGAATATGTTTTCTAAGAAAAATGGTTCAATATTGAATAGTGTTCAATACTTATATTCCCCGCTGAATAACATATTCTGTCTCATAAAAGTAAAATGACTGAACCTACACATAGAAATGTGAAAAAATGCTTATTTTTGAAGAAAATTTCAGATATGAGCTAAAGGATTTTGCATCTGAATTCTGAGAGACATTAAAACAGATAGAAAAAAACATCATAGACTATAAACCAGACAACTTGCTAGAGATTTGATGGTGGGTTCTTGAGCAAGTAAACAGAATGCCCTTGCATTTCCAAATACAGTATGTTGTTGATAAATTTCTAATTTTTCTTGTAATCCATGAAGCCTATTGCTTTTAATACATGAAGTTATAATCTTATCCGTTTCAGACTAACAATTGTTTATGCAATATTGCTTAAACAATATATTACAACATATTCTTTTTCTGATTTAATTCCTTCTGTTTGTGTACTGTAGCCATGCAAGAAAATCAGCAATCAACATTGTTGCCTGTGGTGGGATTCCTGGGTAAGTGATTGCAGTCAGTGCATTATAAAATCAGTCTGTAAACACTGTTTCATAGTACATTTGCCTCCTTGCATGCCCCAATCAAAACAAATGAAACTCCACCCTTCGACCAACATCATCAGTGATGATATTTTCCATTCAGGTGTCAAAAGAGGTTTGAAATACTAAAGATCTTTAGTGATTTCTTTCTCACGTTTCTGACAACAAAACAATGCTTAGTGAATATAAAGCAGAGACACAATCTAACTGAGAGTGGACCACAGAGCCACGACCACCTTATTACATCATCACCACAACCTAATGGTAATTCAAAGAAACTCAGCAAAAGAAAACTTTTCCGAAATTTTGAAACAATCTTTGCCTGATTTTGTGACAGTCTATCCTTCCGTTTTACTGAAAGAATATCAAGGTCTTTATATACAAACAAATACTTCCCTTTGGGTTAATGACTTAAGCTCTAGCTCATAAGGAGGACACTCTTTATCTTTTTATCATAGTCTCCAGACTAACCCAATGCCAGAATAATTAACGCACGCCACATTTAGAAACATTTTGCAAACTAAACATTTGTCTTTTGTTTAATATTTGTAGCAGCACGCAGACTTCAATCTGGCATTCCATTAAAACATCAAAAGACAAGGGTATTTACATACAGTGGATTACTGCCTGACTTAAAACAAATCCTGCGATGGGTTGACACACAGGGGGTGTTCATATAAATAGCACACTTCTAAAGCATCACAATGAATCTCCTAAATCTAAAGCGCTACTTAACATGGCTTCTCTTTCTGTCTTTCCTTTTTTTTAAAACCAAACATCAAGCATGAGAACAAGAACCATTGAAGATCAAGTGTCTCTTTATGCATTTATGGGACTGCCAAACAAGGTCAACCACAAGGGTGGGAACCACAGAGCCACCGCACATCAGAAATTTATTGAAACATAAAGACAAAATATGATTGACATGAGCGGTGATCAGAGTGGCTGTGATTGCTCTTTTTATAGCATACCTGGGTTATGAGTGATGGCTTTTATGTGGCGTTAAAAAGGGTCAACTGCTGAGCGGAGCGTATTTTGGTGCAAATAGAGAAAACGAGGACGGTCCTTAGCTAAATCGCATCAAGTGATTCATGAATTAAACAGGAAATTAAACCCTGTCTCAAATAAAATTAATTAAAAACAACGTGTTGATTAATTAATGCTCTTTTCCAGAAGCTGTAGAACAATCTCTAGTCAAGAAAATCAAAAATGCAATTTCACCGGGGATCAGTTCGTTTTTTTACACAGTTTCTCGCATAATTTATGAGGAAATAGAAAATATTAACTTTGCATATCGCTCAAGGGCAAATCTGCTGTAAATCTCATGCATATTTTCAGCCTGTTCTATTAACGGCTAAATGTTTTCTACAGTAACCAGCAGAGATGGCAACACTTTTAGACGGTTTACAAACTAACAACTTCTAAAGGCTCTTGTTCAATCTGACTTGGAGTGAAAATCACAGAATTCTGATATCACGAGTGCATAAATATGTGAACGCCTCTTTTTATATATATCAACCTGCTTAGATTTCAGCAACCATGAAGAAGAGTGAACTAAAGAGAAGAGACTATAAAGAAATAGCAGCCAAACAGTGGTCATTTAAACACCTAAAAACATTTATAACAATACTAGTGTTGTAGCCATTTATTGGAAGTGTGTTTTATTTAGTCTAGACAATCACTTTTGGTGTTTTGTTTTGTTCTTCATTTTAAAAGCATGGAAAATGAAAGGGCAGTAAGCCAGAAGAAAAGAAGTCTGACACAATTTTTAGACTGAATTTTTTATTTCTTGAATTGTTTGGTGATAAATGATTGTTTTATAATGAATTTCATTTGATTTCATTTGTATTTCTATTTATTTTTTTGTCAGTAAATTACATGTTTATTACGTTGTTACTTCCTTGGCCTCAGCCATAAGGCCAGAACAACTAGTCTTCTAAATTATTATGTAGTATTAACTTTTAATAATTACATTAATGTTTAAATATTTAAGTATGCATGCATGTCTCTATTATGTATGTTAGACAAAAGTCTTGTCGCCTATCCAAGTTTTAGGAACAACAAAAAATAACTTGACTTCTAATTGATCATTTGACATCAGAAGTGGCTAATATGAAAGGCAAAGTCCTCCAGATTACGCTTATTTTAATAAAATAAAATATGATCATGTCTTGATTTTGAATTATTTAATTAGGACAGTAAGGTCTGATTTTGCTTAGACAAAAGTCTTGTCACTTAACAGAAATACTGTACAGTATAGAATATAAAGTCACGTTGCAGTTGGAAAACAATTAATATTGTGGATGACTGCCATGAGCTTGGACGACTGCATCCATACATCTCTGTAATGACTCAAATAACTTATAAATAAAGTCATCTGGAATGGAAAAGAAAGCATTCATGCATGACTCCCAGAGTTCATCAAGATTCTTTGCATTAATCTTCATCTTACCCCAGACATGCTTAATAACGTTCATATCTGGTGAATGGGCTGGACAATCCTGGAGCATCTTGACCTTCTTTGCTTTCAGGAACTTTGATGTGGAGACTGAAGTTTGAGAAGGCGAGCTATCCTGCTGAAGAAATTGCGATCTCCTGTGGTTTGTAATGTAATGGGCAGCACAAATGTCTTGATACAGGCTGTTGATGTTGCCATCCACTCTGCAGATCTCTTGCATGGTAACCACTAACCATGACTTTTCCTTCACCGAACTTGACTGATTTCTGTGAGAATCTTGGGTTCATGCGGGTTCCAATACAGAGTATTCATGAAAGCATTCAAAAATCTATCTTCTGCCACTTTTACAAATGATCAACAAGAAGTCAAGTTATTATTTTTTGCTCTTACAACTGGGATCGACGACAAGACTTTTGTCAGGTAGTGTATGTATTGTTATTATGTAAAAATAGACATTAACTAAACTGTTGGTTGTAAGACCCCTGAATAACTTTATAAGTGGAAACAAACACAATGTTGTTAGGACAGGATATGATAAAATACATAAAACTTACCATTTAAAATATGATGTTCTCACAGGTTTTTTTGTGTGTTTAAACTGTCAGAAACAGTGTCAGTCATCAAAGAGCCTAATTCAGAATGATTCATTTCTCAACTAAGTACACCATTTTCTCATCCTTCATGTCTTTTCAAATGAAAATTGTAATTAAAACATACACTGTGTACACTAGTTTCCCCTCCAGCTACGGCAAACAGCGGAAAACCACAACACAGACTCTGCTGGCTGCATGGCGGAACCGTAGCGTAAATGTATTTTGACATGATCCGCTTGTTTCCACCCACTCCGGCAGTTTTTTAGAGGAGTAATTTTACTCTTCCTCGAGCGGATGGCTTGTGATGGAGCATTGACTGTGCTGATCTCAATACACACTCCTCTAATAGCACACCATTCACTGCTGCTTCTTGTTCATAGACCAGACGGTTCAAGGTTTACAGTATACACCAATGCGAGATGAAGACTGCAAACATCATATACAGCAATGGACAAGCTACACAAATGAAACACTTGAGTGAAAATATAAATATCCTAGCGAAAAATTATTGTTCAATTTAGTACAGTTTCAGTTGCAAAAGAACTTCGTTTTTAATTTAACTAAGAATTAAAGGTGAAAGTAAAAGAGACTTGTTCTGACTGGATCGTTTGAATCAGTGATTAACTGGAGACTCATTCTGACAGAATCGCATGAAACAGTGAATCAATATCTGCAGACTTGTTCTGAAAGGATCCTTTTAATCAGTGAATAACTGGAGACTCATTCTGATAGAATCACATGATTCAGTGAATCATTATCAGCAGACCTGTTCTGACAGGATCCTTTTAATCAGTGAATAACTGCAGACTCATTCTGACAGAATCACATAAATCAGTAAATCATTATCTGCAGACTTGTTCTGACAGGATCGCATGAATCAGTGAATCATTATCTGAAAACTTGTTCTGACTGGATCCTCTGAATCAATGAATAGCTGCAGACTCATTCTGACAGAATCACATAAATCAGTGAATCATTTTCTGAAGACTTGTTCTGATAGGATCCTCTGAATCAATGAATAGGTCCTGACTCATTCTGACTGAATCACATAAATCAGTGAATCATTATCTGAAGACTTGTTCTGACAGAATCCTTTGAATCAGTGAATAACTGCAGACTCATTCTGACAGAATCGCATAAATCAGTGAATCATTTTCTGAAGACTTGTTCTAACAGGATCTTTTGAATCAGTAAATAACTGCAGACTCATTCTGACAGAATCTCATAAATCAGTGAATCATTTTCTGAAGACTTGTTCTAACTGGATCTTTTGAATCAGTAAATAACTGCAGACTCATTCTGACAGAATCGCATAAATCAGTGAATCATTTTCTAAAGACTTGTTCTAACAGGATCTTATGAATCAGTAAATAACTGCAGACTCATTCTGACAGAATTGCCCGAATCAGTAAATCATTATCTAAAGGCTTGTTCGGACAGGATCATTTGAATCACTGAGTCATTAACTGGAGACTCATTCCCACAGAATCAACTGAATTATCCCTATTCCCTAATACGTTTGCAAAAATAACGCAAAAATAACTACCCTGAGCAAAATGTCCATCAGTTGAACCTTTATATCCAAAGGGCCTTCTAAGTGGCCAGTTTTAAATACTTCGGTTTGGAATGACACTTCAATATGGCAGCTATGTTGGTTTTCACTTCAAACACACTCCGTCTCTGTGACTGGACCATAAGAATCAGTGAGTCGTTGTCTGCAGACTTGCTCTAAATGAATCACTTGAATCTGAACTGTTGATTTGAGCCCTTCGGAATGGAATGCACTGTTTGATGCAAAATAACTTCCCTGAGCAAAATGTCCATCAGTTGAACCCTTCAGAATCTTTAAATCCAAAGGACCTTCTAAGTGGCCAGTTTGAAATACATCGGATTGGGATGACACTTCAATATGGCAGCCATGTTAGTTTTCACTTCAAACACACTCTGTCATTGTGACTGGATCACAAGAATCAGTGAGTTGTTATCTGCAGGCTTGCTCTAAATGAATCACTTGAATCTGAACTGTTGATTTGAGAATAGATCTGTCCAATTAAATAATGAACCGTTCCGTTTCTGACCAGATGTATTAGCTTATCGACAAGATTTCTTTTACAAGTCAAATACTATCTCTCTAAACAGAAAGCCATTTCTCCAGTTCTGTTTTTGTATGTAGTGAGATAAAATAAAAGTTTACTAATGTAAAACAACTCTGATAAATTACAGTTACTTAATGTATTTAGGTATAGCACTGAAGTAAAAAATACTCCGTCGACCACTGACAGCACAAGAACTCAACAGACTCCAGCCTTAATAATGATGCAGTGGCATTTTACTCTGAAGACTGCGGGAGAGTGAGATCTCCGAGCAGACGCTTACAACTCGCCTGTTGTGATTAATTGTATCCCTTCTGGTGGGATTCCTGTTGGCTGTTGTTTGTAAATTGCTGACACACACAGAATCAGTCTCCATTATTGACTGAAGAGTCTCCTCTAGAGGGCATGACGGGAGCTCCCGCATTTGTCTCCAGCTCTCGCTCGCTGTAATGTGCTCTACCGACGGCCACCTGATTACCAGACGTAATTGTGTGAGGATTAAGAAAAAGCGTTGTGGGTGTCTGGGGAGCAACACGTTTGATAAGGTTTGAAATAACACAATTTTCCATCAGCAAAGACACAAAATGCACTGCACCAAGAAGAGAGTTCTGGATCTACTAGAAATCTATGTGAACACCAAATATACACAGCATAAAATGGCAGTGATTTCAACAGTCAACAAACTGTAAAAATCCGTATGTTTCCTTAATATTTACAGCAAATAACCATAAATTGACTTTCCCAGAATTCCCTGCATGGCACGTCACTTTTTCGGCTTTTTGTTGACATTATTATGGATCTTTTTAGTTGTTTCTCCGTCAGTTATGTACATTAGAGATTTATGTTACATCTAATGTTAATAAACAATGTTTATTTTATGACTTTAATTTTATGCGTGTTACCATACTGGTGTTTAGTAGCTGTGTGAATGACACTGAGCACCTTCTATACACTAATTAGGGATGGGCGACACCGATATTTCTGTTTCCGATCCGATACTAAGTATTTCAAGACAAGTATCATCGATATTGATACTTAATTCGATACTGATTAATACTTAAATGAAATATTTTATAGTGATTTTTAAAATAATGTTTAAACCCATTCTTATTATTATTACATAAAACACAATTCTTTTTAACATTCATTAAAATGACAGAACTATAATTGGCTAAACAGCACCATATATAATGAAAAATAACACACTGCACAACTGAATTTCTTCACCTTATTTAAAAAGACATAGCAGCAGAACTTTGGATTGAATTTTAATCAGTTTCCAGGTTTTTGTGAAGGAGCAACAGAATGTTGATTTTTTTTTCCCCTTAGCTGATTACTTTTACGATAACTCCAGATTATACTTCATTTACTCTCAGTCATGATGACCACAGCTCCGCTCTCGAGTTTTACAACCCGCGCTGCATGTGTGTGGTGTCTGTACCACTGTGCCGTGACCTGACCTATCAGCGGAGATACAGCGTAAGAATATTATAGTTCCCATTCGTGTTCCTATTTAAGTGAATATTGTTACGTATTTGTGTTATTTGTGTTCTATTTGTGCTTTGTGTTCTCTCTTTCTCTCTCCCGCTCTCGCTCTGTTCTCCCTTATCTGCTTTCAGATTCTCCGGTTCCCGCTATTGGTCACTTCATCCGTCAATCATTTTATCCCCGGTTACGTCACTATGACATGACGTCCAATAGGCAAAGACTTCCCGATATAAAAGCGCGCGCCAGACCCTAGCCCTTCCCCTTCTCTTCTCCTTCTTGTTATTCTGTTGTGTTTGTGTTGATTGCGTT
Source organism: Danio albolineatus (assembly GCA_903798035.1). Lineage (NCBI taxonomy): Eukaryota > Metazoa > Chordata > Actinopteri > Cypriniformes > Danionidae > Danio > Danio albolineatus. Next base: position 14,983,538 of record CAIGQQ010032765.1, read on the forward strand.
GCGTTATAGAATGAAAACCCCTATCTGACTGTGTGTTTCGTTGTAGCCTGTTTCTGTGTGCACGTTATCCGTCCGTTATTCACATTCCATCTCTCATTCACTTTGTTTACGAGGCTTGGACGAAGCGGACAGGTAAGAAGGTCACGTGACATACATTTTGCAACACGCAGGTTTACTCTTGTGTATAGTACATTAGGTTAGGGGCGAGCGCCACCCCTTGTACTTTTTCGTTAGACAGAGTAGATAGGACCTGGAAGACTCTTCCTGTTTAATTTGTTTCATACATTTAGTTAGTTAGATGCTTCTGGGGAGTTAGATATTGTTGGGTTTTGTTCTTTTCATTTCTTTAGCGCCGCCCGCGTCCCTTCTGCCAGCTCTCTTGTTTTCCCGTCTTTTGTGTTGTATATATTGTAAATAGTATATTTTTGCCTTATCTTCTTTTTCTATAATTTTGAAATTCGTCTAATTCATTCGTTGTTTTGTTCACTTTGGGTTTTGTAAATAAAGTCACACATTTTTGGTGTCTACTTTGGTTGTCCATACAATCACCTCAAAAAAGAGCAGTGTTTCTCAACCAGGTTCCTGGAGGACGACAACGCTGCACATTTTGGACGTTTCCTTTGTCTGTCACAGCCATTACAGGTCTTTCAGTCTCTGCTAATGAGCTGATGATCTGAATCAGGTGTGTTTGGTTAAGACCTGGAAAATGTGCAGAGCTGGTGGTTCCCCCAGGAACGTTGTTGAGAAACACTGAGATTAGAGGGTTTTATTTTGAAATATCAAAAAGCGTATAAATCTGTCATCAAACCCATACACTGCGAGGGGGTAAACGCATGCCTCATCAAGCTTAACCATGTATTTTTGTAACAAAGAATATTTATAATTTTAAAATGAATAAATTTATGACTTATGTGCAATTGATTATACAATGTTTGATGCATGATGTAAGACGCATTAGTAGTGGAAGCTAGTAGCGCGAATAGACGGATTTTAGGAAGACGACGACAAACACTAGTATATAACTAGTTGGCTTGGCATTACTGTATAATATTATCTATTATATTACACTTAAATGCTGCGTACATGCGTACCCATCTTTATGCATCTTTACTGTCTATAGGTCAGTGACGCATAACACACATTTGGCCACCACTGGAAGTAAGTGATTAGAGTTACAAGTTAAACATTTGAAATATTCATTTTACAAAAATACACAGATCCTCCTCATAAGGTGTGTGGTGTATGGGTTATTCTTCTGATGAAATTATCTGCTTTTAGAAGCTTCTATACATTAAACATTGTGGAAGAGCCAGGGTCAAATTTAAAACTACTCAGACTGTAAAGAAAAGTCATATACACTAAGAATGGCTTGAGGGTCTGTAAATAAAGGGGGGAATTTTCATATTTGGGTGAACTATTACTAAATGGATTGCTACCAACATTTTATGGTATTTGACACTATATCTGGTCTCTTTATTTGTTCCATAGCTGTAAATTAGTTTTATTTTTCTTCATATGAACTTAATTTACAGCCATGGAACAAAGAACAATATAATAATATAATTTAATAATAAACTGCTCTAAATGCTTTAGCTAAAATAAAACTATAATTTCTCGGATTTGAGGAGAATTGAATCTATATGTTTTGACTAACCCGTGTATATTAATGTAAGAAGCCAGGAAGTCAGTTGCGTTTATTTTCAACTGATGGTAAGGCAAGTGGCTGTTTCCTCAGGCTGAAGTAATCACAAGAGATTCACTCTTGAACTTTGTATATTGTAACTTGACTAACTTGGAATGCATTTATTCTATTAAGGGCGAGGAGGGTTCATCAGCTTCATTTAGCACAGGGCTACAAAACAGCCTTCAGCTGCGTTTTGTCAAGGGAACCACTTTTTATCAGAGCCGGGATTACTGTTGCCTCTGAATAAACATTGCTAAAGGGACATACAGTATTGCACATTGTATAGCAGCGTACATGCCATTGAATAGCATTCATATTCATAAGCTGCTTCAGTATGCTCTAGATGCGTAAACAAACATAGGGTGCTATTCTCCACTTCTATATGCATTTTTAAAGATTTAGAATTAACACTTAACTGCAAGAAAATTTTCAAGGATGCAACATTTATTGAAATAAACTGACAGGAAAAGGTTATTTGGAGTTGTTTGGTAAATATAAACTACATTTTCTGAATAAAATGTGAGTGGGGTTTGTCGTGGAAAATTGATGGAGTACAACGCATTTCAGTTGGTTGCTAGGTGGTTACTAGGGTGTTCTGAGTGGTTGTTAAGGTTGCTAAGGTGTTGGTAGGTGGTTGCCAGGGTGTTCTGAATGGTTGCTAATGTGTTGCTAGGTGTTTGCTAGGGTGTTCTGAGTGGTTGCAAGGTGGTGGGTAAGGTGTTACTAGGCATCTGCTATGGTGTTCTAAGTGGTTGCTAAGGTGTTGCTAGGTGGTTGCTAGGGTGTTCTGAGTGGTCTCTAAGCAGTTGCTAAGGCATTACTAGACAGTTCCTAGGGTACTTTTGGGTGGTTGCTAGGCTGTTGTTAGGGTTCACTGGGTTGTTACTCACATACATGTTTAATCAAATCTTGTTACTTAGTAAGTCTTTTTAGCAAGATATAGCACTTCCTGCTGGAAAAAAAAACAGCTTAAACCAGCCTAGGCTGGTTGGCTGGTTTTAGAGAGGTTTTGGTCATTATCAGGCTGGTTCCCAGCTATTTCCAGCCTGGTCTTAGCTGGTCAGGCTGGAAAATGACCAGCTAAAACCAGCTAAAACCTGCTTGACTAGCCTGGTTTAAGCTGGACATAGCTGGTTTTGGCTGGGCTGGAAACCAGCCTGGAAATGGCCAAAACCCCTCTAAAACCAGGCTTGTCAACCAGCCAACCAGCCTAGGCTGGTTTAAGCTGTTTTTTTTTTCAGCTAGCATATGTAGCATACAGGAAGTCCTGTTTGCTAGCATGAGTAAAATGAGCCGATAACCATGTCTCTACAATGTCTCTTCTGATGCTAAGATATAGCTCTTGATAAAGAGTGGCTAGGGTTCTGTTTTGTTGCGATATGGATGTTTTTACAGAGGGAACTTGAGTGTGGTTGGTTGCCTATCAATTTGGGGGTGTGGCATAAGAGCTTTATTATTATATTGACATGCTTATTGGTCGTCAAATTAACTCATCCTCATTCATTTTTCTTTGGTTTAGTCTCTATTTCAGAGGTCAACACAGTGGCCAACCATCCCAGCATATGCCCTTCCAGCCGCAACCCAGTACTGCGAAACACCCATTCACCCACTCACACAAAAACACATACACACTAGAGCCAATTCAATTTATTGAATTCACTTACACCTCCAGAGCACCCGGAGGAAACCCACACAAACACAGGAGAACATGCAAACTCCACACAGAAACGCCAACTGGCCCTGTCGAGACTCAAACCAGCGACCCTCTTGTTGTGAGGCGAGCTAACCACTGAGCCACTGTGCCCCAGATTGAAACATATAACTAAATTGATTATTTTCATCACAAAACTTTAGATCCTAATCCACATTTTGCATTATTTTCCAGTAACAGTAATGTAAGTAAACATCCTTAAAACAAGATATAAGTAAAAGGAATTGCTTAAGATACTGAAACTTGTTTTAGAGAACGTATGTAATGAAATGGATTTTTCTTACTCAGCTGGAAACCTTTTTTCCCTCCTTTGTTTTAATAAAAAACTAACAAGATTCAATAAAGATTATGCAGAAAGCTATGCCAATATGAAAAAAAGTTCACCCAATAATGAAAATCTGCTGTTAATTTACTCTCCCTAAGGCCATCTAAGATTTAAGCCGTTTGGTTGTGTTCAATAGAAAAGAATAATATATATTTTCCTAAATGCTAAAGAAAAATAAAAGGTTTTAAAAATCAGAAGCCAAACAAAAAGTGCTTCAGGGGTAATTAGGCTACCTCCACACTGCAGCCAAATGTGGCCCAAATCGGATTTTTTTGCCCACATGTGACTCAGGTAATGACAGTGTGAACAGCTCAAACCGCATGGAATCTGATCTTTTCACTTCAGATTTATCCCACTTTTGTAGCATTAAAACAGACACTGATCTGATGTTTTGCAATGCGACCGCAGTGTGAACGGTTATGTCGGATTTCTTGTGACTTTAACATAATCTTTGATCGACATGCACCATCATTCTGTGCTGAAAACATCATCTACTTCTCATCAGCAGCAGAAGAATGGCACACAGGGTGATTACTTTACCACAGAAAGCTTGTTGTTCGTTTTGAAAAAGATTTTAAAGGCAAAAGTTGATCACGAAGTTGGAGAGCGTCATGGGTGTTGCGGACAGGGCATACGTGCACAAAGAAGGGGGCACTTTCATTTTAAGAGGGAACTTTCTCTCAGAAAAAAAAGGGCAGGTGCTCAAGCACCCAAACCCCCTTTCTGCATGTGCCTGTTGTTTATAGACCATTTCAATTTGGTCCTGTCATTGGCCCATGAACATCTGCAGCTTTTTATCGAACTATTCTATATATATATATATATATATGTTATCGAATATAAGAGGCAATTCCACCATAACTTAATGTTAAAACAGCATTATTTATCAATATGTGGTTCTTTCTGGATTCTCGGAAGCTATAGAAATAAAAAATGTGAAACAGGAAGTACGTTGGGACCATTGTTATTGTTTACATCCCTCAAAATAGTCTATAATGAAGTAAAATGAAATAACTCTGCAAACAGAGATAAGCCAACTCCACCTTCACAGTTCAGTCTGTGGCTGCTCATTAACCTGCAGCTCTACACAAGACGTCTGGCCATAAGAGAAATGGTCGTGCCCAACTGAGCCAGGTTTCTCTTGAGGTTTTTTAATGCTTCACTTTCGCCAATTGGTGAAGTTTTTTCCTCGCCACTGGCTTGCACAATTCGGAACTTGTAGAGCTGCGCATTGATGGATTTGCTCTTCAGTGTTTGGACTCTCAGTAGTGAATATTAAACCACACTGAACTGAACTAAACTGAACTCCAACACTAAAAACTGGACTGACACTTTTTCAATTTACTATAACCTTCAATGTGAAGCTGCTTTGGCACAATCTACATTGTAAAAGCGCTATACAAATAAAGGTGAATTGAATTGAATTGAATTAACCCTTGATAAATTCACTACACCTGTGGTCCGAAAGACGCGCACCGCGGTAGTTATAAATCACAAATAACTTATTTTAGATTTCAAATGCCGAAACACACATTAGTAGTAGCAGAACAACCCTTTACAGTTCATCAAATACACCACGGTTCTCTGTAAAAGGGGCAATAATCATATTATTACTAAACTACAAAATGCAGTTTAGGTCTAACCAGTAGTGCAATAGCAGCAAGTACCCATATTCTGCACATGCTGCTATTGCACTACTGGTTAGACCTAAACTGCATTTCGTTCCCTTGTACCTGTACACGTGTAATGACAATAAAGTTGAATCTAATCTAATCTAATCTAATTAAGCATAATCTGACAATGTGCTTACTTCATAAACACGTTGTGCGCACAATTAGACATTTTGTGTTGTCCGTAACTGTACTTTTGTGCATGAAGGGTCAGTTTAGGACTATGATCTGATCACACTGCAACTCTGATATTGGCCACATATTTAACAGCAGTGTGAATGGGTACGCAAAAAAATCAGATCTGAGAAAAGATCTGATTTGAAACCTCGCAGTGTGAACGTAGTGTGTCTGTGCTCTTTGATTCAAAAAGATGATTCTCAAAAAGTGAAAAATGTTTTTTAAAATATATTTTTTAAATGTTTGTTTTTCATTACTTTCAGGTGCCTTGGGCTTATAATTTCATATAATTTATAATTTTGTTGGACAACCCCTTTAAATCCTCTTTTTTTAAACTTAGGTGTACATTATGCTCACTGAGCGCATCAGCTCACATCTCACAACCCACAGTATTCACGCGCTACTTAAAAAAAGTTGCTTATTTGTTGTGTTTTACACCAGTTTTTCCTACACATCCCAAGATTTCTTTCTCTTTCTAGTAGATGTAGAGAGTGGGCTGTAATTGGAGGCTGTGTAGAGACTGTAGACACAAAGCCTGGAGAGAGAAGAATCCCCGAAGACCGGAGTAAGCGCTGAGTTGACTGGGACAGGGCCGATTTAGGTGCTAGATGAGAAATTCAGCCTTGCGCTCTCTCAGTGTATACATCAGGGATCTGTAAGCGTCTCATGTGAGGTTTTGTACCAAAGTGATCTGCATTACAATTTGGCCTCGGTAAGCGTTCGCCTCCAGGTCGGCACTGAGAGAGGATGTAGTTGAATTAAGACAAGAGAGGAGAGTGAGATCACACATGCACACACACAAACACACTCTAACACTGCAAGGCTGAGTTTAAAGCTGGTTTCCATCCTCTTTTTGCCCGTGGATTTGGGGCAGGGAGTAAAAAAAAAAAAAGAATTCTCTTGTAAAAGACTACGATCAAATGCCCTTGACTTGCAGCTGCAATTCCTGCAGGGAAGTTGCACAGCAGCCATTGACAAGGTAAAAAAATAAGAAAAAAGACACAAAAAGAAGAGACTAGCAGTCAGAAGAGATGCGTCTCCGTTTGACAGCTGCTAATTTTCCTAAGGTTGCCCTCCTATTGTGAGGGAGGGAGAGATGTGATAATTATCATCTGCAATCAGCTGAGGTTATGAAGGGAACGGCGTATGTTTTTCTTTGGCTTTTCGAAGACACGACACGGGAGCTTGGATAAATCACAGGGAGCATGCAGCAATTAGAGGGACGTTTTTCTGCTTGATGAAGCTGAGCTTGATAAGCCTTTCCCAAATGTCTCCCTAAAAAAAGGGGGAAAAAATTGCAGCTGTAGTCAGGTGCTGTGGAAGTTGTTTTCGAGGAAAGAAGAGCTAATGCAACCTGTCAAAAAATTATTAAATTAAAAAAATCAATTAAAGAAACATGCTATTCAAACTGCTGGACTCACTTTTATGCTTAATAGGTAATATTCGGCTCGTATTGATCTTTTGTGTGCTAAATATTGATTACGGTGTGCCGTGATCATCAAAGTCGTCTCATGCATGCATATTTATTTTATGCATGCATATTTTAAGCATGGGTCAAAGACGAGACGTCCCATTTGATTTTAAATATTTATTAAATGTAAGTAAAGCGTCTGCTTTAATGTCTGCTTAAATGTTTTAATGTTCTAATTAACTTTTGTGAAAAATGTCAAGCTATTGAGGATTTTTATTTTCCACTGTCAATTGGGGTAACAGATATACAGCTACTGAGGAAAAAGACATTAAAAGAGCACTCAAGAATTCACATTATTTATGGATATACTGTGCACTTTATAGTTTTTTTAAAGTGTAATAATGACACTTCTTCTAAAACAAGTTTAGAATAAAACAATAATAAAATAGTATTAAACAATTATTAAAAACAAAACAAATACGTAAAAGTATACAAACGAGTAAGTGATCAAGGGTAGAAATGCACAAAAATAGTGGTTTGGAGAATAGTGTAATCATTTTGAAGTCTTCAAATGATTTAAATTCTATATAATTATGACAAGATTATTTTGTATATGCACTATTGTTACACTAAATGACATTTTAGTAGGTGTTGTTGATATAAATGCATGATAATATATGATAATAAATGCTTAATAATATAAAAAAAAGACCTCATTCTAATGTGCAGAAGAAAAATAAACTGAAGAAAAATAAATAACCCAGGCTCTTTCTGAAAACTTACCTCTATATTCATTTCTGGAGAGCACCAAATACGTCCCAGGAGCTACGTTTTTTTGCAGTTTTTGTTTTCGCGAATCCACCAAAGGTCGCTGTGTATGCTTTTTGTGATCTCAAGTTTCTCTTGCGAGTGCCATTCACACCTGCTCTTCTCACGTAAATCCACCAGAGGCCGCTGCTGACTGTTGACTGACTTATCAACTGACCCACCCCCCCTCGTTCCCTAAACCCAACCAATAGTGTTTTCAAAAGCACAAATTGACCCAAGCACAAACTTCTCTAAACCCAACCAATAGTGCTTTCAAAAGCACAACCACCCAACCAACCCTCTTTCTTAAAGCCAACTGACAATTTTAAAAAGCAATCCAGAAAAAGAAAAGCGCCCTGATTTTTACCACGTTTTGATGTTTTACCACATTCTCACACTGTTATTTACTTGTTTTTTTTTTTTCATTTTATGGCTTATGTTTTTGTCTAACCTTCTTTCTTTGCCAAACATGAACCGTATCATCATGGTAAACTCATCTCTGCATCTCAAATCGACCAACGTACATGGCGAGCTAACTAGACAAACTGGTAACAGAGGGAAAGTCGTCCATATGGAGGTAAGTGGTCAGCTGGTTAGTCCAAAAAGGAACAACGTCATACCGCTCCGTAGCGTTCGTTTTAAAGACAAAATGCAGCCATACGTACTTCTGGCTACATAGTTCACAATCTCCAGAAACATAGGACTACGTTTTCAGAATGAGCCTGTGTTGAAAATAAAAGCTGTATTCTTTTGATACTGGTGTTTCCCAGTGCTGGGTTGCAGCTGGAAGGGCATCCGCTGCTTAAAACATAAGCTGGATAAGTTGGCTGGTCATTCCACTGTGGCGACCCCTGATAAATAAAGGGACAGAGCCAAAAAGAGTAAGCTGAAGGAAAATGAATGAATGAATGTTTTGATGCTTTTTTTATTATTATTTCATCTTTCACCTGTATACTATTCATAAATAATTACATGCAAGTGTTGTCGTTACCGTTTCTCCACAGCAAAGCTGAGACTGAAAATGTTTATTCCAGATCTGCAAAAATCAAACCAAATGTTTGGCTGCAGAACAAATAGGAAACAGCATATGCAGCTCTCAGAAATCAACATGAGTAGCTCTTGCACAATCACAAAAAAACATGTGCATACTGAGTTTGTAGCACATTTTCATTCAGTGGCACGCTTGTAAAATAACGGCAATAGAATGTGAGCTGGAACAAACACGATTAAAAGCAACCCACAGACGACAGTGACGGTGAAAGATGACTAATTTGCTAATTCCCTCATTGGCATGATGGTGTGCTGGGAGTGTGAAGTGCAGGACTTACAGGTCTAAGTGTTTCTGCAGCTTGCAAGCTTCGAGCTCGTAAACAAGGCCATTACTGGTGCCTCATTTCATTTTAAGTGTTTATTGCTAGGTTTGAATCTCATACATGCACTATCAAGATATCACAAGAATTAAACCTAATGCATTTCCTCAATGACTCTTGGTTAGTTTCAATCAAGGAGGATTATGAAATCTGGAGAATCTCTCTGATAATATTCCCATTCATACTGATATAGGGCTTTGCTTAGGAAACCTAAATGCACTGTAAAAATCCACTTTTTTTTTTTTTTTTTTTGGAAAAGGTGCACATATGGTGCTCATAATGCAGAAAGTGGGTAATCAAGTGGGGATATATGTCATGCTTATTCATCATATAATCAGTTTCAGATAAAAGTTCACAAAATATTTATTACATAAATACATTTTGACCATTGTGCGTATATAAAAACAAAAGTAGACCCTTTATTATTTTCTAATGATGTCATACAATTATCTGTACAACAAGAAATAAAAAAAAAACAATTCAGCAAAACATTAGTTTTGAAATAAGTGGTTTAAATGTGATATAAAATGATTCCAAAACTGAATTTCCGGCATCATTTTACTAGTCTTTACTATCATGTGATCTGATTTATCATGATTTTTTTTTTAAATCTTATGCTGCTCACTAGCATTCCATATTATGATCAATGTTTAAAGAGCCCCTATTATACATTAAAAAGGGTCATATTTTGGTTTTGGGGGTCTCCAACAGCAGGCTAATATGCATGCATGGTCAAAAAACACTTTCATTGTCTTATAATATGCATTTATTTTTACCTCATTATCCCAGTGGCTCCTATATGAATCGTTCAGTGATTCATTTGTTCCAAAACCAATCCTTAGCGCGATACTGCGCTGATTGGACCGATGACCCAGTCTGTTGCGATTGGTCGACATTATTCAGCGTGAGAGAATGCCCAACACGGCTTATCAATATTGAAGTAGTCATAGTGTGTGCGTAAGCATATCTGCCAACAATCGTTTTTCCCAGGAGTCGCCCGTATTTCAGACACCTCAACCCCGAAACTAACCCCCAGCATATTACTCTATTCTTAACCAGAAGTAAAAACAGTGACACACATTCAGTATTAGTGCACACAGCGGCAAAAACTGAACCATTATGAAACAGGACCGCTGCATGTGTGTAGGAGAGCTGATGTAGCCATAGCAACGACAAACAGCAGAGGAACACGAAATGCATTTTAATCCGTAAACAAAGCGGCATTTCTGGAGAAATAAACCTCAACCACTGTCTCTTCAGAGTCTCATCTCTGGTTCATCTGCACACTTCCAATATCCAGCCGAGCGCAGTGCTCTGCTCTGTGTTGCCAGATGTAGCTGACTCCAGTCCAAACCCTACCCAAAAGGTTTTTACCTGCAATCAAATTCAAACCTTTGCTCACTGCTGTTGTTTGTGGGCGGGGTTGGGGGTTTCGAATCTCCCGGGGCTGTGCGCGCACAAATGAGCGGGGCTTATGTTTCGTGTTCACGTCATGCCGAAACGGCTAAAGACTCGAAAGCACAGCGATTCGTTTGATGAACTATGAGTCGACTCTTTTATGGATGAATCAATAGTTTTAAACACTGTGCACATTCAGATTTAAGCATTAGCTGGACATTTCACTTCACTTAGAGCTGTTTTGCACACTGCATGCAAGCTCATTTTCAAAAACCCATAATAGGGGCTTTTTAAAAAAAGTTGTGCTGCTTCAAATTTTTAAGGTAAACTGTGATACTTTGATTTTACACAATACTTTGATGACTATAAAGTTTAAAAGAGCAGCATTTCATTCAATGAAAATTCCTTCTGCAACATTATACATATCTTCACTGCCTCATCAGCGCATCAATATAATGCAAACTTTATCTTTCTGATTATTGAAACATTCTGAATATTGATTTGATTGTTTGGTTGATTGGTTGATTTGTTGATTGATTGATTGGTTTCCATACACACATAATTAAACAGGGATAACTTGTGAATTATATGGTAGTGTTAGATCCCCAACCATTAGTTGCTAACGCAGTTATGCTAACCTGTCAGACCTTGACCTCTTGTATTCAATCACCTCAGAAGCTTTCACTGCAGGTGAACCACATCTAAGCTGCAATATGGCTTTCTGTTAACTCTCTCTCAACCTCAATAAGCTTTTCAATCACCAGAGCAATGTGAAGTCTATCCTGTGAACTTTGAATCAGCTGCGATGTTCACTCTGCGGCTGAGCACATGAATCCACGTCAACACCTTTCATGCCTCGAATATCGCTATGTTGTTTACTAGCGCAGCATATGTGCATTCAAGGCCCACCAAAGCACAATGCGAAGAGGTTTAATCTAAGCACGGGCTCTGCAGTCGCTTTGTAACGAATGGGTATCCTCAGTTTGATAGCTGCTAGCTCTCCCTATGCATCAGCGTTCTGCTTCAAATAAGCAGCATCTTCGAAGTCTCATCTCCACCACCTCAATCGATAATAATAAGAGAGACTCTGCCGAAATGAGACAGGCTGTAATTAATCCTTCCAATCGCGCCAGCCGGCCCCTGCCAGCCACTTCTGTCTTAATAATGTCGAAAGGCCTCATGACCCAGCCATTGAAACAACCATTTAATCACAGCGTGACACAGAGAAACGGGCCAGGAGACACATACGCCACACATATCACATATAGGCCAAAGGGAAAACACAAAGGTCTGAGGAGTCCTCAGAAAATGCTTTCAGCCTGTTAACTTTGCAAGCAAGACTGAGCTTCAGGTCCTGTTAAATCAGACGAGGAGAACCAAGCTGTTTATAATATTTTACAAAATAGGATACAGGTTAAACATTCTGAGCTAAAATAAACAGGGTTTGGGTACCAAAACCTAGCTGCTGACATAATATGCACTGAATCAGAACACTATTTTTTATGTTTTGTTTCAGTGCTGATTAAATGCCTGAGCTGTTGACGGAGATCAGAGGTAAGGAAAGCAGAGAACATTCCTATGAAGAAATCAATGTGCCACAATTAAAATCATTGACCTGTTAGTAAGATACAGTAACAGCAGTTTGTAATTATTGTAAAAAATATATACTCTATGATGTACACATCTCAAATGTTCAAACTGTCCATTGGATGAATAAGCAGCTCACACATGTGCTTTGAATCAGTTTTTGCACTACTCAGTTTGTCCATAAGAAATGTAATATTTCTAGTGAAATGTATTGTGTACTCCTTTGTTTTAAATTTCATGAGGGCAGGACATGCAGTTTGTCAGGAGAGGGTTCGATAAACAGATTCTGTAAAGAAATGTAAAATGATAAGCAGCAGCTTCTAGTACGCTGTTGACATCAAAGTATATGGGAGACAAATCAGCTCAAGTATGGTTAACAGTTCCAATTGTTCTGAAGCTTAACAGTATTATGGTATCGATCCAATTAACTACTGGTCCAAAAAAACACCAGTTCTCTGTACTCATGCCTACCAAAAACTCAGTCAGTGATTTTGTAAGCTAATTTGTTATTTAGTGTTTTATGTTATGTAAATGTGGGGCACGGTTGCTCAGTGGTTAGCACTGTCACCTCACACCAAGAGCATTTCTGTGTGGAGTTTGCATGTTTGCCCTCTTTTTCGCATGGGTTTCCTCCTTCTGGTTTCCCCCACATTCCAAAGATGTTAATTGGATTAACTAAATTGGCTGTACTGTATGCGTGTGTGTGTGGATGTGAGAATGTATGGGCAGCTAGAAGGGCATCTGCTGCGTAAAACATATGCCGGAATAGTTGGCAGTTCATTTTTTTAAACTGTCCATTGAATGTATAAGCAGCTTACACATGTGCTTTGAATCAGTTTTTGCACTACTCAGTTTGTCCACAAAAAATGTAATATTTCTAGTGAAATGTATTGTGTACTCCTTTGTTTTAAATTTCATGAGGGCAGGACATGCGCTTTGTCAGGAGAGGGTTTGATATAGAAATGTAAAATGATAAGCAGCAGCTTCTAGTACGCTGTTGACATCAAAGTATATGGGAGACAAATCAGCTTGAGTATCTTTAACAGTTCTGATTATGTTAAAGCTTACCAGTACTATGGTATCGGTCTAATTACCTACTGGTCCAAAAAACACCAGTTCTCTGTACTCATGCCTACCAAGAATTCAGTCAGCAATTTTGTAAGCTAATTTGTTATTTAGTGTTTTTTGTTAAGTAAAGACGGTGGCTGTCGCCTCACACCAAAAACATTTCTGTGTGGAGTTTGCATTTTTGCCCCCTTTTTTCGTGTGGGTTTCCTCCATCTGGTTTCCCCCACAGTCCAAAGACGTGTGCTATAGGTGAATTGAATAAACTAAATTGGCTGTACTGTATGAGTGTGTGTGAATGTGAGAATATATGGGTGGCTGGAAGGGCATCTGCTGCGTAAAACATATGCCGGAATAGTTGGCAGTTCATTCTGCTGTGGCAAGCCCTGATAAATAAGGGACTAAGCTGAAGGAAAATGAATGAATCAATGTTATGTAAATTTGTTGTTTAAAATCATAATACACAATGTTAAATATAAAGAAAATGTCATACACTGTCATTTCTAAGCATCGGTTCAGACAACGTTAAATACAGGTGTAAAAGGAGTCTAAAATGTTTTAAACATTTGATCAGAATGTAAATTCTGTACTCGTGGGACTGTGCAAATAATACAGATTTCAAGTTTTGATTTCAGCCAACGATTAATGAAATAAAACAATCCAGATAAAATCATTATTGCTTTCATTCCAATCAGACCAATACCACATGCAAATCAGTGGGATGTGCTTGATTTACTGAACGTTTATTAGATAGATTCATGTTTTTAAAAGCACTAAAGAGAACTTGCCCTTCCTCAGAAGGATATCTGAGACTGCCTCAAGAGACAGGACACAAAATTAAGCTAAATGTTCAAATGCTTGCGAAAATATGTCAAAATACAGGCGCTTTGTGATTAATCAAATAAACTTTCATCAGTCATGTAATAAATATAAAGAGACAAAGAAAATGTAACAATATGATTCCGTGCAGCTCTTAAAGTGACAGTATATACCTGCTGCTGGCTGTTTGCTTTATTAATCAAGCAACAATAGACCAGAAAAAATAAAATAAAATAAA
>CAIGQQ010032765.1:15002799-15017833 GCA_903798035.1 Danio albolineatus
AGACTTTATATACACGATTATGCTGCCGAACTATTATATAAACGGTATATCACACTTATAGCAGTGTGATATGGCTATATATTGTCACTGGTGAGACTTTATATACACGATTATGCTGCCAAACTATTATATAAACAGCACAATCACACTTGTAGCAGTGTGATATGGCTATATATTGTCACTGGTGAGAATTTACATACACGATTATGCTGCCAAACTATTATATAAACGGTACATCACACTTATAGCAGTGGGATATGGCTATATATTGTCACTGGTGAGACACTAAGGCATTTTACAAATGAAAGAATCTCTTCAAGGTTTCAACTACATAAGAGTGAGTAAATGATTAACTGTCCCTTTAAGGAGAAGCCCCTTCAGATGGACAAAAGCCTGCATTTCTCCCTGTACTTCAAATGACTGCAAGCTAACCTTTGTTTGCGAGAGAGACACAATTAAACAAGTGAGAGCCTTTCTCCTCTCACGGTGTGATGGAAATTGCAGAAGATGGAATAATTCTCGGCAGTTAATAAAATGAGTGTCATAGGCTGGAACAATGGTTACAGGAGCCACTGAAATTTCATGCTCCTTTTAATCCTCACCGTCTCAATCTCTTGGGGAAGCGTTTGCTTTATCAAAACCAGACGTAAGAAAAGCAACCATGGAAACAGAAAAAGCAGCACACAAGACCGGCGCTCACGTAAAGCATGCACAGAGAGCGTTTGGAGTGGTGTTTTTTGGAGCCGCGTGTGGATGTGATCAGAGATGTGATAATGTGTCTTCTGTGCCTTCTCTCATCTAAAGTCTGCATGAGCTCCACGTCTCAAGTCTCTGCTAAAGCCAACATTACGCTGCGCTGAGGTGCTCTAGATTTACCACTCCAAACGAGAGCTTACATCAGTTTTGGTTGGAAATTGTTCTCTCAGAATGAGTTTCGGGGATTTTGGAAAGAAATCAAAACAGTGAAGTGTTTTCAGATGTCTGTGTTATCTTGATGATGCCAGCTAGATCTTTTAATGGAATTAATTAAAGATGTTGCTCTGAATTATTTAATGAATAATAAATGTTGCTGTATCTCTAATGATATCCTTCAGTTGGTCAAGTATTTTATGTATGAAAGCAATCAAAATGCAGCTGTTAGATTTGGCATACAATATTTTTATACATTTTTTTTTACTTTTTTCTTTTATGCAAACATAATTTTGAAATAAAAATTTTCAAACAGTCTCTACAAAGGATAATTATTAAGATAAATTATTAATAAATAAGATAAATATTTCAACAATATGCATTTTGTAAGATTTTTCCTGTTTGTTTTAAACACTTAGACCTGTTATTAGATTAAAACGTAGCACCAGAAAAACAAAAACTATGGGAAACAAAAAGAAAACAAGCTTTAATATTTAAAAAAAATAATTTTTATTCTAAATTACGGTACATATTATAATTCATTCATTCATTCATTTTCTTTTCGGCTTAGTCCCTTTATTAATCCGGGGTCGCCACAGCGCAATGAACCGCCAACTTATCCAGCATTTGTTTTACGCAGCGGATGCCCTTCCAGCCACAACCCATCTCTGGGAAAATTAGACTTTACATCAATTTAGTTTTTCAGTGCAGAATAAAGCCATTAAACACTTTGCTTATTTATTTATTTATTTATTTATTTATTTATTTTGCTGTATTCAAGCTGGGGCGTCACGGTGGCACAGTGGGTAGTACGATCGCCTCACAGAAAGAAGGCCGTCAGTTCAAGCCTCGGCTGGGTCAGTTGGCATTTCTGTGTGGTGTTTGCATGTTCTCCCCGTGTTCGCATGAGTGCTCCGGTTTACCCCACAAGTCCAAAGACATGAGCTATAGATTAATTGGGTAAGCTAAAATTGCCCGTAGTGTATGAGTGTGGATGTTAGATGTTTCCCAGTGATGGGCTGCAGCTGGAAGGGCATCCGCTTTTCTAAAGCGTAACAACAACATTAATATAACCAAACTTATTTTCTCTGATGTATTTTAGAAAAAAAAAAAAATTTGTATGAATAAACACAATGCAATTGAATATACACTGTGATATTGTATTTATATTATTATAATATAATTTACAGTAATATAATTATTCAATTTAAATTTTTATTTTTTAATAATTTTATTTGAATTTAAAATGTCATGTTTTGAAGTTTAACAAAATACATTCTTTCATTGTCAATTTAGTGTATGTTTCTAATCATTTTGCTTACATTTGTTCCATTTTTAAGAGACTTTACCAGTATTTTTATTCATATATTTGCAATTCAGAACGAGGTATTAAAATACAAAGAAAAAAACAACAACTAAAGAAAAAGAAAAGAAAGAAACTTCTAGAATAAGCCATCTCAGCATGCTCCAATAAACACAATCTAAAAATATACTCATAATAATATATTAATTTTACGCCATGCTTGCAAATTATCCATCATCGGTAGGCCATTGCTGGCAATGATTTCAAACTCTAACATGTAAACCACATCACAAGCAGAACTAATGAGCGTGAACAAGTTTTTCCATTGCCACCCTGATGCTCAGCAACCACAGCAGCCCTTCTCCAGATGTTCTGAAGATGTTCACTGCAGGCCTGAACGATGAGGATTATACACACTCACAAAGCAGCCGTTCCCCCCGCGCTCTTATCAGCGTAATGAAATAGCACTGCTAGGGGGGATTTGATTAAGGTTGCAGACTTTTAATCAGGGAGGAATCTGAGATTTTTGTGGGGGTGATGCAGAGGTGTCAGTGGTACACCAACAACAACAGAGCGAATAAGCGGCGACTGATAAGTCCCAAGGCCAGCGCGACTCAGGTGTCAGGAGCTATAAAGATTGCGGGCCGACCGCTAGCTGAGCACAGGCTGCTGTTTGGGGTCCTGTCGTGGGTTATTAGCAACGGCGGGAGAGTTTGCAATCAGGCAGATGTGCGCTGGCGGTCAGGCCTCTGAGGATATGGGTATGTGCACAAACACAAATGAGTAAAATGACATGGGTAGGACAGAGGTATTACAAGGAGATGGTGAATTATGAGGTCACCGATGATGTCCCCATTTTTCAAAAACATGATAAATCTTACATCATTCATTTTTTCAAAGAAGAAAACTATACAATTTCCTGTAAGGGGAAAGGTTGGGGTAGGACAATAAAAAATGCAGTTAGTAAAGTATAAAAACAAATGGAAATAAGGAATGTCCCCACAATTCACAAAACAAATGTGTTATTAATACTACTATAATATACTAAATACTACATGTAATATCAGTAGTAGTATAGTAAAAAATAAAAATATATTTAAAATATATATATTTTATACAATATACAAAAGGTTGAGAGCAAAAAAAAAAAAAATTGTTGCATCCCAAATGGCACATTATACACGTATATACTATGTACTTATGCAATTACACACTCAACAGCATAGTATATGAATATAGTGTCGTCCCAAGTGGAACACTAATGTTTTTTTACTAAGCGGAATTTCAAACCGTTTCCTCTATGACATTTGTCAGTTGCAAAGTTAATAAAATAAATGACCATTACTAACTACTAATAATACCTGCCATACCTGCATTCACCTTTGGGAGGTGGTATAATCACTCTTGTAGGACAATTTTGCTTTTACAATTTAAAAGAAATAAAGTAATCTGACATCAGTGTAGCTCCACCCCTTTCACTACATGAGCAAAGTCGCAGCAGCTGAGGGCATGAAGAGTCCAACATGTCACGCTTTTTTTAAAAAAGGTTGTCAGAAAGTACAGCATCCGGTTAATTAAAGTGGACTTATGGTTTCCACTGAGTGGTACAGTACGGTTTGGTTCAGTTCGGTACGCTTTTACTGCCTTTTTCACTGTCAAACGGTACCTCAAAGCGAACCGTTCCGTACTTTGCAAAGGGTACCTAGCACAACAAAAGGGTACCAAAAGAAGGAGCTAGACACGCAACTGAACCCTATTGGTTTAGAGAGATACATTACTCGCTCGTGCAACAAGCCAGGAAAATGAAAACAAGGGAACCGCCATTTTTAAAAACACAGCCGAGACGTTACACCGTAATAATTTATACATATAACAACAAGCCATGTTCAACCTGAGCTTAAACAAACCTTGTCGTCATATTGATGAACAGCCAGAAAGCCAAGAAGAACAAAATCTGCCATGTCCTGTTTTTGTTTCACGAGGCTGTCTAAAAGTGCGAGCGGTTTCACTTTCTTCAGAGAGCTCATGTGCACTCACCACACGTCTATATATGAAATAATGAACTTTTTGTGCTAATGATAATAACGTGCGCTTGATTATTAAACTGCTTCAGACATGTGATACTTTCAGAAACAAACAAACGCAAGAGTGAAGCGCGGAAAAACAAAGGAGAAGCCGGAAAAAACAAAGGAGCAAATGATTCTTTCAGCAACCTGAAAGATGAACAAACTGCCAAGTTTAACTATTATCATCACTTTTTGGACTATTATAAACTCGGAATGATGAAATTAATTTCTAACAGGAGGATACATGTGCTGGTGAAGATTAAAGATACAGATGAGAGGTTTGCACTGACTGTGGGCTATACTGCTTGTCATTTTTGAACCCAAACAAAGGTTAAATGTATGCTGTGTGTAGTTTTTCTGTAACTGGTAACAAATCGGAGACTGTAAGGATCTGTATGTGTTCATATATGTTGCATTTATAACGTTAATTGTAATTAATAATTGCAGATGTTACAGTAGGCTATTTTTATCTGCAGTAATAATCAAATCATGTTCATGGAAAGGTTAGTCATGTATTATGTGTATAAAGCATCTGTTTTGTGAGAAGTACTTCTCAACTACCCGTACAGCTTAACTTTGACATTTCCTCGAGTGAGAATGACATTGACTGAAACTTTGTCATACACCAAGGGTACCAAATGGCGTAGAATAGTGCATAAGTATGCAATTTGGGACGCACCTATTGTATATGTAAAGTATATATACATAATCCTTTTATTCAATAACTACAATGGTTTTACAATTTTAAAAAGTATTTTATAATTTGATATCATCTTATATGTTTGTTTATCAAAAATATAACACATTAATATTTTAAAAAAAAGATTCAAAACCTATTTATAGCTCATTACTACATTATAAGCCAGGCAGACACTGAAAAGAATGGATTATGAGCTGTATGTGTGTGTAAAACAACACACATCATAAGCTCTGAGTGTGTGTAAAACAACAGTGCAGCATGCAGCTCTGAAGCACTTAGCACACATTTTTATTTCATTAAAGCTTTTTATCTCATTAAAGTCATACTGCAATTTCACTTTTAATTTGATTAATCTCGCATCCCTAGATGAAATACGCTTCCAAATATCTCCCTTTGTGTTCCGCAGAAGAAAGAAAGTCATACGGCCTCAGAAGAGTATACGAGAGCAAGTAAATGATGATAGAATTTCGGGGTGAATCATCCCTTTAAGTCATGAGATAGAGAAGCAAGCGCATGTGTGTTAAGGTTAGGTGACAGTGCAATAGCAGCCTTTAAGCCCAAACAGAGTTAAAGCACAAAACCGACTGTGAAATGTCTAAAAGGCTATGGCTTTGCACATAAAAGTGTTGGCCCCTTTTGACTGCATCGGTTTCAGTCCTCGGTTCATTTCGAAATGTCAGCTCTGTTTTGACTGCCACAATCACAGGAACTGATACAGGCATCTGTGCTGTTCCAAGGGGAAATAAAAGGTGAAAGCTCTCGAAATCTCCTTTTAATATGACCTTTAGTGACCTCAGAAACGGGTTAAGACGGGAGTGCAGGCGGTGAACTGTTTTAGAGGGTTTAGGGGAATGAAACTCAATTTCGTACGGCTCAGAGTAGCTGTAAGAAAAGTATGTGGATTTATAGGAAACACTACCACCGTCGAAGAGAAGTACAGTCATAAAATAAAAGCACAATGGCAGGTATACTGACACACAGTAGCTGTTTTAATAGTTCTTATGGTTCTCTCAGACGTGACAGACTTTTATAGACTCTCTATTATTCCGTCTTATGCCAAGTTCATTTTACAGCAATGGAAGTTGCTTCTTGTCATACCTGTACAGGAATGTTTTTGTACTTCTGAAAAACAGGCGAGATAAAAAGCCATCGGTTCTTGTGATTTTTCGTTTTAGCAGATGTTTCCTGCTGGTAATGTTAAGCTAAGTTCAGCTGCAGGGAGGCAGAAATTGTATCTGATGTTTATATAAGAGACTGGCTTGTGAATGTTCAAGCATATCACCAAAGACTCTATCATGTTTTTGTACCTGATGATCTCCTATTATAATCACAAGAAAGATCTGTCTAGACCATTTATTATTTTAACGTGACTGAACATACTGTACGGAAAACAAATACTTATTCTTAAAGCTTTTTCTTTTAGCTTCTAATGGGATTATTCAGCCAAGAAAGAATGTTCAAGTAACAAACATCCACATTGCAAACCAATCCTCATAGCAATATAAGAGTCATTTCAGTTTATCCAGCTAATATGGTTCAACCAATGACATTAAGTTGGGGCGAGACTTTTCAGGATATCCTGGAAGCTTCAACAATGGGATCATTTATTTGTCCAACCAATTGAATTGTGTCAATACAGCACAATGCATTTTGGGAATTGGGACACAGGAACCTGGACCACATTGACCTCTACAGGTATATGCTAATTTGGGGAAAAAAGCACTAACATTAGACATAAAGATGAAAATTATATACAGTACAGTATGTAAATGTTTAGGGGATAATCTCACTAGAGACATGCATATTTTCAGCTTCTCGGACACCCAAAGCATTTATTAAGATATTAGTGTATTTTATTGGTGGTTATAAGATGTTTTTTTTTAAGTATTTCTATACAGCTGTCTGCTTTTTCTGTGATGATTTGCCTTGGTTTACATAGTGAGTGTGTCAGAAAGCACTGCAGGACGCAACTCACGATGATGTAGATTTCCATTCTCTATATCACAGCATGAACAAGACGTCAACATGATGTCAGATTTACATTGTACTCCAACATTATGGGAATGTTGGATTTTGCTTGGAAATGAAAATGGGGTTAATTCCAGAGCCCAAGGTCAGGCTAACGTCAAAGTCCAACGTCTAACCTAAAATCAACCAAATGTTAAACGTGTAATGATGTTACAGCTTGACGTTGTGTGGGCGTTACCACTATGACTTCTATCAGACATTGGATTTTGGTTGTTATACCTGACAACTAAATGTCAGTATTTGATGTCAGTATGTTTTTGGTTTAAGACGTTGACTCAACATTGGATTTTAGTCACTTTCTAACACAACCCCAAATCAACCAAACATCAATGTCATTTAACGTTGTACTTAGATGCTAGACATTTCATTTTGGTCACCTGACATCATGAACTAAATCTAACCTATTATTAACATGTTATGACACTGTATGCATGCTGGGATGGCTCAACCAATGACATTTATTAGAGAGTGGAACTTTCCAGGACTTTCTCTGAGCTCCACTAATGGCATTTAATTGGATATTTTGTTTGTCCAACCAATATGGTTCAATCAATCAATTGTGTTTAGTTAGAGACATTCCAATTGTACAAATATTGTAACTCAATCGGTATGTTTAAGTAATGACATCAAGTTGGCAAGACTCACTTTTTGTCCAACAAAAAATAGCTCAACCAATAGCATTTACTTGGAAGTGGGACTTTTTCAGGACTTTCTGTGAGCTTCACTAATGGCGTTTAGTTGGAGGCAGTTTTTGTTTTTTGTTTTTTTTTACCAATGTGGCTCAACCAATTGTGTTTAGTTGGGATACTTCCCAGTTGTAAAACCATTGCAACTCAATCAATTTGTCCAACCAATGTAGCTGGATAATGATATTTCCAGTAGTTGTGGAACACTTCCCAAAAGACATTATAATTTGAAGGGCATCTGCACTCATGTTAGTCTCTTTTTTATTATTCCTGAGGTTTCCATAATCCTGGACCAGGCCGTATCCTGAGCAGCTGCTGTGGTGGTCATGGAGGAGTGGAGAGCATGAGACAGATCCCTGTAAGACGATCCCTGTGACAGATGACTCCTCGCATTGTTCCTGAAGGGCCAGCCTGTTCACCAGCCGGTGACCCACCTGTGGTCTCTCCGTAATGGATGTCCAGCGTTCTCCAGCCCAGCGCCATAGACTGCAGCTCTGCACAAGACGTCTGGCCAAAGGAGAAATGGTCGTGCCCAACTGAGCCTGGTTTCTCTCGAGGTTTTTTAATTCTTCACTTTCGCCAATTCGTGAAGTTTTTTCCTCGCCGCTGTCGCCTCTGGCTTGCATGGTTCGGGACTTGTAGGGCTGCGCACCGATGGATTACTCTTCAGTGTTTGGACTCTCAGCAATGATTATTAAACCACGCTGAAATTAACTAAACTGAACTTCAACACTGAAAACTGGACTGACTCTGTTTCATTTTTTTTTTTATAATGCATGTGAAGCTGCTTTGACACAATCTACATTGTAAAAGCGCTATACAAATAAAGATGAATTGAATTGAATTGAATTGAATTGAATTGAATTGTGGGTTGGACTTTCTGTTTGTCAAACCATTGACATTAAGTTGACTCTTTATTTGTTCAACTAAAATAGCTCCACTAATGGCATTTAGTTGGGTATTTTGATTGTCCAACCAATATGGTTCAATTAATTGTGTTTAGTTAGAGACATTGCAATTGTACAACTATTGTAACTCAATTGGTATGTTCAAGTAATGACATCAAGTTGGTAAGACTCTCTTTTTATCCAACCAAAAATAGCTCAACCAATAGGATTTACTTGGAAGTGGGACTTTTTCAGGAATTTCTGTGAGCTTTACTAATGGCATTTAGTTGGAGGCAGTTTTATTTTTATTTTTTTTTACCACTATGGCTCAACCAATTGTGTTTAGTTGGGCAACTTTCCAGTTGTAAAACCATTGCAACTCAATCAATCTGTCCAACCAATGTAGCTGGATAAGGATATTTACAGTAGTTGTGGGTTGGACTTTTTGTTTGTCAAACCATTTGCATTAAGTTGACTCTTCATTTGTTTAACCAAACTAGCTCAACCAATAACATTTAGCTCGGGGCAAAACATTCTGTTTATCCAACCAATATAGCTGAACCAGAGCTATTATTTACTGTTGTTAGAGAAGTTTACTCTGTTTGTTCAACCAATGGCATTAAGTGAGAAAGAGTTTCTGATTGTCCTGCGTATACTGTAGCTCACCCAGTAGTATTTGTTTGGGGGCAGGACCTTCCATTAATCCAGCCAATTAAATTTGGAAGTTCACTGTAAGCAACAAGAAAGCATTCAATGTGCTTTCTGTCAGTGCATGTGGTAAAATTGGCATTGGATTCCATAGAGACGTTTGTTCCACTTCACGCTGGGCACCGTGACAATGAATTTATTCACATGATGTACACAGTCTGATGGAGTGAAAAGGTACAGTATGTAAGCAACTAATTATTCATCTGTTGCCATAACGTTACTAGAATCGAGGGCTTTGACTGATCACACAGCAGCCGCGAAACAGCATGTTCACATTTAGAATCAAATGATATTCAATGTGAAATTCTCACTGGCCTTCTAAAAAAAACACGAGAATAAATTCAGACCGTCAGTTGTAAACTGGGCTTTCCGTTTTCAGTCAGAGAGTATTTGCTTTCAAACCACCCTCTAAATACAAATTCTTTCCCGGATAATGGTTAAATATTAATACGGCACTGCATGGGAAAGATGCTGGGGCTAGAGAATGAATCTAGTTTATAGTTCCATTTTCTGTGCACGCAGCCAAAGTGATCAAAGGAGGATTTTTTTTTGCAACCACTTTGAAATAGTCTCCAATCTCAAGCTTAAAACTGAACCAATGGCAGTACTGCAGTCCCAAACACAGGCCAGATCCTAAAGGTCAGTGTGATTGCATTTCTAGAGACTGTTCACTCAGTTACAAGAAACGATGGACAGCTTTGTTCATGTTGTTGCTGTCAGCAGTCTTAATAGTATTTCTGAACAAAGATTTTGTTTAGTGGGGGAGTTGTTGTTGTTGTTATACAGCGAGTTATAGAAGTGGTTTTGAGATCTAAGCGCACAGGAATTCCCCATCTATTCCCTTGAGTCTTGCACTATAGGGGCTAGAACAGCAGCATTCTCTCTTAATCTGATCTCATTTTGCTTTATGGATTTTTTTTTTTTAATCCCCCATGATGCTTACATCAGTGAGCATCGCTTCCCTTGTGTGAGCTGAGGCCATATCATGATTGGGTTTTTACAAGACGCTGCAAGCCATTTGAATCTGGCTTGTAATAGGTTTTTTTATGACCATCCTCTCCTTCTTTCTGTCAAATTTGTGTGTGTGTGTGTGTGTGTGTGTGTGTGTTTTTTTTATAGCTTATCTAATTATGTTTCAGGTCTGGGCCTGGAACAATATTATATCACAGCCTCCCCCCAATACTTAACATTTTACTAAGGCCACACTGTGTAATAACGCAGTGGCGAGATCAAGACACCCAAAACTCAAAGTGTCAATCAGCAGGACATACTAATTAAAAAGCCATCAGGGGACCACAATCAATCTCCACCATGTCACAATTCATAAGTCAATGTATTATTTCTACATTGAAAACATGCTACAGGAAGACAGGGATATGCCTCTGCCACCTTTCTTTCTTCAATGAATGATAAATCTAACACAGATGAAGCGTCTTCATTTGTCGAGCAGGAGTTTTCATTTAGGCTCATTCAAATGTGTTACAATGACTGGTGCTGGAAATGTTTTTAATGTTCTGCTGGGTGGTTGCAGTCGTTATCGGAAGGCAGCAGCGACAATATGTTCTCTTCGACACACAGTTCACCATCGATCACTTGTCAGCAGTTCACTATACATGTATGAAATGAATACACCAATTGAAAAACAAATGCATTTCTGCAACAGACTCACAATCAATGACATCCAAACGTTTTTTGGTGCAGAAAAGCACCAACAACTTCACTTCCTTTTCATAAGTGAATCAAGATTCATTTTTGTACCATTCCCTGCAAAATACAATGTGATGAACACAAACACTTTTACCATGGTTCAAGATTTGTACAGTACATAACCAGCTATATGCATGGCTTTCCTTACATACAGAAGTGACATACTTGCTGGGTGCTGCAGCACTATACGAGTACGAGTCCTGTCAACATACAAATCCTGAAAAAAAAAGCAACCCAGGCAAATTCTGATTACGTTCCCCTATATACATTTCTGGAGAGAGCAAAATACGTCTCAGGAGCAATTTTTTTTCTCTTTTTTTTGCAGTTTTTGTTTTCGCGAATCCACCACAGGCCGCTGTGTATGTTTTTTTGAGATCTCAAAATTCTCTCACGAGTGCCATTCGTGCCTGCTGTTCTCTCGTAAATTTACCAGAGGCCACTGTCGACTAACTGAATTACTGACTGACCAATTGACCGATCCCCCCACCCTCCCTCTTCTGTAAACCCAACCAATAGTGTTTTAAAAAGTACAGATTGAGCCACCCACCCCCTTCCCTATAACCAACCGGAGTGTTTAAAAAAACAATCCAGAAAGTGTAAAGTCCACTGACATACATGTCAAGCTACTGGTCAAACTGGTAACAGCTGAAAAGTCTTTAATACAGAGGTAAGCGCTCAGCTGGTAAGCGAGAAAAGGAAGGGCATCGTACTGCCCGATAGTGTTTGATTTAAAGATGAACGTAGTTATGGCCACATAATTTGCGATCTCCAGAAATGTGTATAGGGCTACGATTTCAGTATGAGCCTATGTTGAAAAAAACGTCTAAAGTCTTTCAGATACAAAGTTTAAAGGAGGAGAGATTTACATATTTGCGGCACTATTTAACGCAAAAAAAGCTTGTTTTAACATTATACTGTTGGTAGATTAGGCCACACTTTGTTATTTTTATGATCAATAGTAGGCTGTGTCGGTTATGGAAATGTAATTTGCTCTTTAATTTGCACATTTTCAATAAATCAGAACTCTTCACTCCCACCTGCGTTTTTATGGAACTATGCTCTCACAATTGTAATTTGCCTTGTTTGGTAAATATGGACCTTATTTTCAGAACTTTCGCATAAGACAGGATGCTATAAAATAGTAATAGACTTAAGTTCATCCATTTTTGGATGAAACTAGACATGGTTATAGCATCATTAACAGGACATTTCACTTTGAAAATGGCCCAGAACCATTGGTATTATTTTATTTTTTACTTGATTAAGTAGCCACTGACTTGCATTTTATGCATCACCAGGGACCACGGTTTTAGCTAAAAATCTTCCCTGGAAGTTTTACTAAAGAAAGAAAAAAACACTTCTTGGACGCTGAATCATAACAACTGGAAGTCATTTACATGCAATCTTGAATCTCTCCATATTAATCTAGTCATTGATTTTAAAGGTATAAGGGTGTCGAATGAGTCAAGTTGCATTCGTTCAAGGGCTTTGATACTGCTCCAGTGTCACTGCTGTAATGTCAGATGACTTTTAACGTAAATTAAAACAATAAAACGCAAGAGCCTTGCAGTACAATGAGTTTACATTATCAAAGTTAAGCCTTGCTATTACACACAATGAAACCTTCATAAATATAGGAGTAAATTCTAAGTATTTTCCAGGAAACTACTTATTTCCAAAAAAGTCTCCTTCAGATTCACAAAACGCTTCTTAAACATCAGATGTATTAGTTAAGCTTGTGGTATTGAATTCCAATCTTTTGTAAATACGGTTTTACTGCATGCTCATTCGTAATTAGCATAAGCTACAACTATATGAGTGTGGGAAACCAGTGTAATATTTCTGGATTCCTTTCTATGGTTTTCATAAAAGTACAAAAGACAAATTAGACCATGTGCCTTACAATAAAAATTAAATAAACGTGTGTCCGCCAAATCGTTTTTAGCCATGCAGCTTAAAAATGGCAGGCTCTCTTCAAAAATGTCCAGCAGGGGGAGCTTTGAACACTTTGTTTTAGTGGAACAGTGTTTTTTCCAGACGCTGAGACACTTTGGTTGCTATGATTTGGAATCCACAGCAGAAATATACTACTATATTCTCATTTGAGGAATATTACTGAATATAAAAAAGGCAGTAACCAGTAATAATAACTTCTCTTTTGTTGTTCAGTCATCACAAGAACTGTAGTTTTAGATGTTGAAGTAAAATGTGATTTTACTTAAATTTGAAGTTGACGAACGAACTTGAGTTATCAGTTTGCCAAAAAGAGCAGTCTTGTTTTGCACAGCACTTACACAGAGTAGGGAAAGGATGTGAGTTTCTATACCGACTAAAATCTGAAAAAAGTACAAGCACTTTCCTGAATCAGAAAAGCTGAACGATTTACACAAAAGACCGTTCTGCTCATGTTGCATGAATGAAGCCCGATATGAAAGACAGCAACAGAACAACAAAATGACAGAATCCATTTATGTTCGATAAATAATCACATTTCTTTATAATACCAACAACAGTAGAAATTCTTCTGTCAATACCTCTGTAATGTATTTCATAAGTCTACTCTAGGCCATTTACGGTTTCCAAGCAACATAATAAAAGAGAGATTAACTTGTTAATTAATATAGAAGCTGATGTGTGATCACAGGTGTGCATATTTGCTACATTACAAGGAGCGTGACTTTATCAGTACATAGAACAAGAGCATTTATATTTAAATAGAGCGTTTCAAGCTGCACACGGTATTGAATCTTAGTGAAGGTTTACACAAAGAAATGGATTTTAATATGGTTATGATAATGCACAACTACATAAATAAAGTGATTGAAAAAAGCAAATAAAAACAACAAACAAATAATCAGCGAAACATTTACTATAACTGTACAAATAATTAATAAGAGATGACAATCTTAAATCAAACAAACTGCAATCTTATGACTCAATGACAACAGTTATGTTTCTTAAATCCTTGATAAATATAACTCTCATAGAAGATCTTCAGAGCGTTTGACCCAGGGAGAAAAGCTGACGTGTAAAGTTATGAAACAGCTTCAGTCCTAAATCTTTTCAACCGCATTTATTTATTATTTATGTATTACAAAAAACACTGAATATGAACACTGTCTGCATTTACTGTACATGACTCTAAAAATGCATAACTGACTTGTACCCCAGTGTCGTTTCGTCAGAGGTGTAAAGTCACAAATTACAAATATTCAAATTATGTACACTTTTACTTTCACTTGAGTATATTTTTAGTGCTGTATCGGTACTTTTACTGCAATAATTTCCTTTAACCTATAATTTATTTTTTACTTAGACATTTTTATATATTTGGTTGGCTAAGTAGAATAATCCCTCCTGTGATTTCCATCCAGTCAAATCATTCAAAGAAAGTGTGCATCATACAGACCAACCTTCCTGTTCAACTCAACTCTCCTGTTCTACTTATTTAAATTGAGTTAAAACAATACTATTCTTAAGCTTTTTGAGGGAGCAACTGAATTGTGTAATGTTCAATCCACTTAAGTTTGGAAAAAAAATTAAGTTAACTTAATTCATTTGCGTTGGGACAACATGAAGGAATTTTGTGGAACCCAAGATTTTTTACACTGCAAGATACAGGTGCTTTATATATGCAGCAAACATATATACATTGTGAAAGCATTAAAAGTATCCAATAAGACAAAAAAATCATCAGACGCAATGATCTAGAGACTGTTTAGATAATGAAGATGAGGACTGAAATCACCAAATGTCCTAAAGCAATCACTAAATTCACTACAAAATGTTACATTTTCACACACTTATGCACAAAAAGCATGTAAACGCATCAACCTTTCACATCGTAATACTCACTATTCTTTTTTTGTGATCATTTATTTATTGCAGAACAAAGCCAGCATACATAGCTAGTAACAACTATATACAAGCCAGGGTTTGCATTAGATGTAAAGTAAAGTAAAGTAAAGTAAAGTAAAGTAAAGTAAAGTAAAGTAAAATAAAATAAAATAAAATAAAATAAAATAAAATAAAATAAAAAT
>CAIGQQ010032765.1:15017843-15031705 GCA_903798035.1 Danio albolineatus
ATAAAATAAAATAAAATAAAATAAAATAAAATAAAATAAAATAAAAAACACTGGAAAATAAAAACTCTGGGGTGAGAAGTGACCTTAATACACCTCTAATATAGTTTTCTTTATCTTTCACTATTCTTAACTTTTAAAATCGCTACTTTTTACTCATACTTTGAGCAATGTTGACAAGAGATACTTTTACTCTACTTGCAATTACATTTTTACTTGAGTATAATATTTCAGTACACTTTGCACTACAGCATTTTTGGTTATAGAATCAGCTCTACTACTGTATAGCATATTGACATACAAGCTTGCAATACAAATATATACATTTAATCAGAATACATGAATGCAAATCTACTTTTGAAAGATTTCCAATAATAAAAACATGTGTTTTGCCTGCAGATTGTGTGGTTAGAGGCAAATGGGCCCATGCTTACTAAAAAACCCAGCACAACATAAGCTAAACAAATTACCACTCGCACCTTTACTTTTGAGAATTCTGTTTTAATGCATCTTGGAAAGCGTTGTTTGCTCATTTGTCTGTTTACTTGTGTAATTTTCTTATAAGATTATCCTTAGCTTGTGCGGGTGGGTTAGCGTGATTTAGTTGTTCCTCTTAGCTTGTTTCCACACTGACTGATAATGACTTCTTGCCTCCATCCCTGAGCGTCTGCATGCTTCTCTCTCAATCCCTCTGCACTCCAACTCTGCTCATCTGGAACCACTTTCTCTCCATCTACACTCCCCCTCCCAATTAAGGGTCTCTGTAATGGACCCTGAGGAGTACGGGACGCGCAGGCATACACAATGACTAGCCACAGTAGACATGTGACCATATTCAGAGATACAATATAGACCATTTTGAGAAAATGTAAACAATAACAATAGTCCAAACGTATTTGCTGTTTTACATTTTTCATTTCCATAGCTTCCGAGAATCCTGAAAGGTCCACATATTGATAAATGATGTTAAGACAGCTGTTTTATATGATTCAATTGTCTCTTGTTACAGTTATTCAAATAGTTTGACAACAAGCAGGAAATGTTCAAAGGCCAGTGACATCACCACATTGAAATGGTCTATACTGTAATAATGAACATGCATGATTCTGTTATCGTGTGCACTAGGCTTGGGCAGTATGCAAATTTTGATACCGTCAAACCTCCTCCCTATTTTTGGGTATTTAGTATTACCGTGAATAATAAATTAATAATGACTTAAGGTTTAGACAGCGTCACCAAACTGTTGGATTGTGCCCAAACTGTTCAGAAACTGAATGCCAAACACTAATACTGAAACCATAACAAAATAACATGCACAACAATGTTAAAAACTTTTATAATTTAAATTTTTATTTAATAATTTTTATTTAAAAAATTATTTAATTTCCTTCGCTGAGTAATTTGTCACCCTTTTATACCTTTTTGTTGTACAATTTGCAAATTGCCATCCATTATTACCACCTCTCCCTTCTCGTTCAGTCGAAAGTTCAGAAGTTGTGTCCTATTTCAAGACCGGGTCACTTGGTGTGCAACTTGCCATCTTTCCCCACCTCTCACTGTCCCGTGACAACAACCACACATATGCATTTTTAGGCAGTAAATAAATTCTATGCAATATTCAATCCTTGTCTCCTATATGAGTGCACTGTTTTTTATAACGGTATAACGCTAGTGAAACTGATACCATTGCTATTTTTAAATACTGCAGTATACCATATTACCGCCCAAACCTAGTGTGCACTTTAAAAAACTGTGAATAATCATTTATTATTTAAAGTTTTAGAGCGTAATATTAAAAGTGGTTTTGACAACAGCACTACTCTATATTCTTTAATGCTGTGTCACAATTCACATACTGTCCTTCCTAAATAGTAACATAACAGAAAATAGTATTAGCATTTTCCAAATCATATTATGTTGAATAGAGGATTCTAAAGTTATCCAGATGTCTACTATTTCCGGTAGAAATTTAAAAATGCATGGTGCTCTAACGTCTAATATCGCCCATAATGCATTGTACATTGGATGTGAATTCGATTGGAACTACAAACATAGGGGGTTAAAGTGTTTAATTACAAACATGAGATATTTAAGTGGAACAGCTTTGGCAAAATGTCTGAATGATCGTTAATTAATCTAACCTAATGAAATACATATTTATTTAAAGTTTTCTGTTTAGTATTTTGCCTGCAACAACGTGAACTTTTATAAAAATGGTCATTAACTTCTGAATGCATAATTCTCCAAACACCTGATTGCATTTCTCTGCATGAAAGACCTGTATTGACCTTATTCTTCAATGCGAAAGAGCATTTGGTTTTGTTTTAGAACTTCCGATTCAGTTGCCTATGGGAGAAATGACTAGGAATAATAAATGGCAGTAAACGGTCAAACTGCTTTCTATACAAACAAGTGTTTGCATGACTATGCAGATTAAAAAGAATAATATAATAAGAAAATATCAGTTTGCAACATGAAGCAGCAGAATGGGCTGTTTTAACGTCTAAAAATGAATCGAAGTAAATGAGACTGGAAGACTCGAGCCAAAAAGATGCAAATGGCTGTGCCCGCTCGTACACGGAGAATAAGATGAATATAAGAATATCTGGAAGAAATGTGGATGATGTGTTGAGATGATTGACAGGGCATGTAACTAAGCAACAAAACAATCCATTAATGAGAACGTAGTGTGTCTCAAATGTTGCATACTATTCAAGTCAAGTCCAAGCAGGCAATGGTCAGACAGGCAGCAACAACATAAACAAGACTCAGCAAAGTGTGAGGGAATGTGAGTAGTCTATATAGTCTGTGTAATCAGTCTTTCATGAGCTTCCAGCTGTGTGTGTGTAATCATCTGTGAACTGTGTGTGTGAAGGTGTGTGTGTGAGGTGCATGGCGGGATTTGTAGTTCATAAAGTGACAGAATTGTAGTCTGGGTGATGGTGCATGTTTACCTGCGATCATGATAGATATTGTGCAAGATATTACGCAAAAGAGATATTTAAACTGTTATACACTCAAAAGTCTATACTTTTCCCTCACTATAAAAATGACATACTTTTAGGACGTAGTATAAGAAAGCAAAATGGGACACAGCGTAAGACTTCAAGTGATTCCAAAGATTTATTTTGAATAATTAAAAGAAGATATTTTGTAGAATTTTGGAAACTGGTAGCCATTGAATTTTATTGTAGCAAAAAAAAAAAATACATATATAATATGGAAGTCAATGATTAGTAGTTTTCAACAATCTTCAACAATACTTTTTTTGTGTGTGTGTTAAACAGGGCAAAAAAAATCAAATAAACAAGAGGAGGGTGAGTAAATTATTCCAGAATTTATTTATTTTACTTTGCAAATACTTTTTATTTCATTAAAATCAAAATTTGCGTTTTAGTAAATGGAGCTAATTACTAATGAGTAGGGCCAGGCAGAACCTGTAGACATTTTTGCTATTTCTGCAAAAAAATTTGTAAAAATCTGTGGATTTATGCGAAATTATTTTAGGAGTATCATAACTAAAAACTTAATATCTAAAGTTAAAATATCACATTTTTAACATTTATTTAATATTTGCAATGCAAATCCAATTATATCCACTTATTTGGTAAACAAAGCAAGTCTCTCATATAATATGTCTACTAAAAGATAGAACACATTACTGTATTGTAAATAAAGCATATTAATATTTTAATACTACTATTATTATACCACAATAATACTTGTTAAATTAATTAAAAAACTGAATAAATATAATTTTACACAAGTAAATACATAGACTGAATGATGGGCTAAAAATCTGCTGAAATCTTCAGATTTCTGCGTGAACAGATTCCATGTGGGCCTACAAATGAGATTCAGGCCCTATTTTTAAGTAACTAGCATAATGTGATTAACAAATGATGCCTTTTCTCACTGCTGACATTAGTTAATACATTAATTAACATTTACTTATACAAACAAGTTTTAAAGTGTTACCTATTGTTCTTAAAAAATGTTTAGCTTTTTTTTTGTTATCAAAATATCTGTATAGTCTTTGTATCTGTGAACAATACAACACTATACAGGCGGCACTGTGGCTCAGTGGATAACACTGTCACCTCACAACAAGAACGTCGCTGGTTTAAGTCGCGGCTGGGCCAGTTGGCATTTCTGTGTGGGGTTTGCATGTTCTCTCGCTGTTCACATAGGCTTTCTTAAGGAGCTCTGGTTTCCCCCACAGTCCAAAGACATGAGGTAGGTGAATTGAATAAACTATATTGGCCATAGTGTATGAGTGTGAGTGTGAATGAGTGTATTTGGGTGTTTCCCAGTATTGGGTTGCGGCATTGGAAGGGCATCTGCTGTGTAAAACAAGCTGGAATAGTTGGCGGTTCATTCCGCTGTGGCAACCTCTGAAACAAAGACTAACCCGAAGAAAAAAGAATGAATGAATGAACAACAGTAAACAAACAAGTTCATTTTGTTATCATACCCGTTAAAGCAACCTTTTTCACCAGCAACTCATGAGAACACAGTGTATCATGGTAAAATCTTCAGCAATTATCAGGCCACTCTCAAACACACGCACACACATACACACGCACACACACATATGCAAACGGCCTGTGAAGCAACCCACACACGCTCATGCAACAGATGCAGCAAAAAAGCTTCCATTATGAGTCTCAAACAGCATGAAGCGCATTCAGAAGAGTGAGGAAAGATTAAATGCTGGAGGACCGAACACTAAAAATATACTAATGCCTTTGTAACTAACCTACTCTGCTCCGTTGCAAGTCAGCAGGGACCGCATTACAAGCGCCGTCATTCTATAAAGGATAGCAATCAAAAGAGCTCTGAATGCGAGGTTGCCATAGCAGGCAGAGGGAGTGTATTTCTGTCTTGTGATGTGGCGGAGAGGATCAGAGTGAATACTTCAGCTCTGGCATATTTAATATGGTCATAGGCGCTCTGCCCTGCCTCTGCGGAGACACACTACAAAGATCCAGCGATGTACGAGGGTAACAGAATCTGAGGCGCAGATGAAGAGATGAAGCTGATTGAAAGAGGAGAGGAGCGGGTGGCTGTTGTTGGCCCAGATAGCAGCAAAACAACAGAGATAATTGGATAAAAGCGAGTTTTTGGTAGGGTTACCGTATCTAATCTGTCCAGGACTGCTAGTGTGTGACGGTAGGCGTGGGATGTTCCCCAAAGCCCTTTCTGTGAGATAGAGGCACTCTAATTCACTGTACTGTGAACTCTCCACAGCTTGCTCGACAAGAACGTGCGACATTCGAAAAGAGAGTGAGAAGCTGAGGATGGAAAAAAAAAGGGAAAGGCACTCAACTAATTGGTGGTTTTATGGTGTGGTGCAATAACACTGTTCTGATTACATCGTAGAGTGAGTTTACATGCAATAAGAATCAGTTTAGTTTTAAAAAAACACAATGCAGGGCTAAAGCATTCATCTGAAAGGTTGAAAATGGCAGATTTTGGTCAGTGCAAGTGAGGCTGTTCGCTTCAAATAAAAACTATAGGTGACGCAAAAAAGATATGATGATGGCAATTATTATTTTTGGTGTGGTAGCGCAGTGGTTAGCACTGTCACCTCACAGGCATTAAGGTCGCTGGTTCGAGCCTTGGCTGGTTCAGTTGGCATTTCTGTGTGGAGTTTTGTATGGTCTCCCCATGTGTATGGTTTCCTCCAAAGACCAAAGAAATGTGGTATAAGGGAGTGTGAGTGTGAATGAGTGTGTGTGAGTGTGTATGGGTGTTTCCCAGTGCTGGGTTGGCAGTTTATTCTGCAGTGGGGACCCCTGATTAATAATGGGATAAGCCAAAAATGAAATGAATGAATGAATATAGATTAATTTATTTCTATACTACTACTACTACTACTACTACTACTACTACTACTACTACTACTACTACTAATAATAATAATAATAATAAATCGATTAAAATAAATAATAATAATAATAATAATAATAATAATAATAATAATAATAATTATTATTATTATTATTATTATTATTTATTTAAATTGATTTATTATTATTATTATTATTACTATTGTTATTATTTAATTTATTTTTTTATTATTATTATTACTGTTGTTTTATTATTATTATTAATAATAATAATAATAATAATAATAATAATAATAATAATAATAATAATCTAAATAATAATAATAATAATAATAATAATAATCTAAAATAATAATAATGATAATAATATAAATAAATAAAATCTTTTTTTATTATTTTATCATTTTCTAAAATAATAAAAATAATAATAATAATAATAATAATAATAATAACAACAACAATACTAATAATGACACTAAAATTATTTAATTTTATTTTTATCATTTTGTGAATGATTATCCTCATCCTCATTTTCTAAAATAATAGCAATAATGATATAATAACAATGATGTAATAACAATGACAAAACAATAATAATATTTATAATAATAATAATAATAATAATAATAATAATAATAATAAGAAGAAGAAGAAGAAGTCATTAGTCAATATTTCATTTACAAAATGACTACTAGTAAAATAAATTAATAATAATAATAATAATAATAATAATAATAATAATAATAATAATAATGCATTATTAATAAATTAAATCAATATGAAATTATTTGTTCATTACATGCAATCCATAAAACAATCAGCATTTTTTTCTCCATGAAAATTTACAATTCACGTCACGTACTTCATTCAGTCCACAGAATTAGTCAGCTCACATTAGGCGTATCATACATAGATTCTTTCGGTGCAATTAATTTCTTAAGCCTGAGCTCTGCAAACTGCTCATCTGCTCGCTGCCTGCTTCATGCACACCACAGTGGGGCAAACTGGGACGCAGCTGAAATGAGATGATAAAGCACCACGACTGGGCCTCACGCTGAGGGTGTCTCCTGCCTTCTGGAGCTCCACCGCACCACCCAGAGCGACTGAGTCTATAGAAATCTGTCATCTCTCCGCCGAGCCCTCAAAGGGTCACTTTTCAGCATGTACAACGCTCCTCACTCCCAAAGTAATGAGAAATAAATAACTAAATGAATGGATGCAGCAAGAAAGTCGGTCTTGACCTCCATCGGATTTCGCTAGCGAGCGCTACAATGGAGCAAAGGTCAAGCAAGGTGGTTTTTAATGGAAAAGCAGCCTGTATGGAGACAATATGCCAATCTGGTGGCTAGTTGTGACAAAATGAATTCCCGTCACAAAAAGAAATCAATACTCATTGTATCCTCCTTCCTCTTACACAGCCATTTGTCTTGCGAATAGATCCCTGTCACTTTTTTCCATCCGTCTGCAAATTATTCACACTTATTCGCTAGATCTCGAATTCCCCAAGGTGCCTGCAGAGGCTTCAAGCACCTACGAGTCCGGTTTAATCAGTAAATTGTGTCGTTTTCGCTCTGTATCACCAGATAGAAGAAGAGGTGCTAGTATTGTGCCCAGGAGAATCTATCAACCGGAGGAGGATTGCTTTCCTCCCCCACCCGCTCACGTATGAGGAAGTATATAATACACATTATTTAGATACAGGACAGTGGATGTGAAATGAAAGGAGTGAATTGATAGGTTGCAGACTCCATGCTGTATCTTGGGAAAGCCATTTCTCTTCCATATCAGACCTTCAGCTGACACTGGCTGAACAACAGCTGCAGATATTGCACTCTGCAATTTTATTTCGCTACATGTCTGATCGAGGGGGTTTGGCAGCAAACAAGAAGAGAGGGCAATTCTGTCTCCCCGTGGGTGTCTGGCTGAAAATAACCTCAAAAAAAGAGTGTGAGTGGAGATGTTTGCATGCAAATGTTTAATTGGCTATCCAAACGGTTACAAAAAAAAAAAAAAGGTTTAGAATGTAAAGCGATTATGTTATTTAGAATTGTATATGATTTTTTTTAGTATGGTGAAAAGTGTTCATTCTTTTCCATGTAATATCAATGTGCAGGGATGGCAGCTTTAAAAAAAAATCAATAAAAAAAGAGATGGAAAAGCATTGGGTGTACTATGCCATGGCTGATGATATTAGCTTTTTTTGTAAGTCTCCACTGCTATAACTAACTGAATCACTGAATTCAGGCCAATTTTCTGAATTGAATCAGACAATGTATTGAGAAAAATCTAACTAAAGGATTATTTAATGAATCAAGCATTCTTCTCTTATGAACTAAGAAAAGTTCAAGCAGATTTTTGGTGAATATTCACTTTGCATGCAAACAGCGTTTGGTTTCAGAAGACCTTTGAGTCAGCATGATATTAGTTCACACATTTAGTCTTATTGATTTTTTTGTGAATGATTAATCTGTGCATACTGTAACTGACTTCAGTTTATGTGACAATTTATCTAAGCTAAAAATATGAAATGAAGATGTCATAAACTGGGGTGACACGGTGGCGCAGTAGGTAGTGCTGTCGCCTCGAAGGTCGCTGGTTTGAGCCTCGGCTGGGTCAGTTGGCATTTCTGTGTGGAGTTTGCATGTTCTCCCCGTGGTTGTGTGGGTTTTCTTCGGGTGCTCCAGTTTTCCCCTCAGTCCAAAGATATGCAGTACAGGTGAATTGGGTAAGCTAAATTTTCCAGTGTATGAGGGTGAATAAGAATGTATGGATGTTCCCAGGGATGGGTTGCGGCTGGAAGGGCATCCACTGTGTAAAACAAATGCTGGATAAGTTGGCGGTTCATTCCGCTGTGGCGACCCAGGTCTAATAAAGGGACTAAGCCAAAAAGAAAACGAATGAATGAATGATGCCATAAACCTGCCCGGTCTTTCTTACAGTCAATGCAATCCTATTCAATTCAAGCATTTTACATGAATCCATTGATTAGAACTATTGTGTTGATGTACCCAATTAAAATTGCACTTTTATTTGTGTGTGAGTGTATGTGTGTGCCCATATACTGATGAGGCTGTTTAATCTTGAAAGTAACGAAGTGCAAAAAAACAACAACCTGTAATTATTGGAAATCAGGTGAGATAGAAATATTTAGTAGTTTAGTTCACAAACAGAAAGCAGCACAGATTTAATCTTGATATCGAATAGTACATATAAATATTGCTTAAAATCATTATCGTCGACTCTTGCTTTACTGTTTATGTCACACTGTAAAAAATATCCGTTAATTAACAGAATCCGAATATTGTGTTTGACATGGTGTTTTCTGTTTATTTACGGTTGTTAATTGCTTTATGGTAGTTTTGTCTCTGCTCTGTTGACTTTTGATGTTGAAAATTCAAGACTGCAGATTTTCAAAGTGACTTTTATTGACGTTTTTTTTAGTTTGAGACAAAATATTGTTTAACAAATAATACAAAGAGAATTAAGACTGCAAAGTACTGTCAGTTTGTTACCAGGTTTTTGTACTTTGATTTACAACACAAACACGGATGATATATCACTTCAAACTATTTAGAATGTCAACAAGAGTCACATTTCAAACTTTTCAACATCAAAAGCTGTTGGAGGAATGAACACTATTCAAAAGCATAAATAGGTGGAAAAAATACATGAATCACAGAATATGGAAAACATAAATATTAATATTTTTTACAATGCAGTTTGTCCACATAGTGTGCATGAAACAGATGCTGAACCGTCAAAATGCACCACTGAAAGAGAAGCTTATTAAATGTCACTTTCTTAATTTCAAGACTATCTGAAATCAAGTGAAATGTGTCTTTGATATGCCTATGTTACGATGATGTACTGGATCAGGTCCAATGCGTAGTGGACGTGCATGTTGTAACCCGTAGATGTGACACTGACAACTGAGGTGTGGATCCACATGCAGGTTTATTAGCGATGTCAGAATAGCAATGGTCGACAGGAGTAAACAGATGCATACATGTATTGTAAACGAGCAGGGATAAATTGGTTAGTAAGGCGAAGGAAGAAACACGGGAAACCAAGACCAAGGAAACGCGTTGTAATGTCACATGAAGCGAACAAGGCTCAGCAACAATGAGTGCTTCTGTGTGGATTAAATAGTGTGTGTAATCAGTCCTTGACGATCCTCAGGTGGTGTGTGTGCAGTGACTTGGAGCAGGAGCGTGTGTGAGTTGCATGAGTGGAGATGTAGTCCATAAACAGGCGGATTTGTAGTTCTTGTGTGATATGTGTGTGTACCAGCGATCTCTGGATATTAGATTGTTGGTGATTATGACACTTGTGCAAGAGGTTGTTGTTAGAAACAATAATTATTTATATTAATAATTATTAAAACACCCATTACATTGTGTGTTATTAACATCTACACCTACCCCAATCTTAAACCCAACTGTCACAGTAGCATGGGTGTTTCAGTGTCCGTAATGACCTGATCCAGTACGTCATTGTGTATAGACTGCATCTAGAACATCTTGGTTTGACTTGGCACATGCTTAATCCTGTAGTCTCATTTATATGTTGTTGAGTGACCTGCCAGCTTGAAATAAGGAATTGTTGTGATATAGTATTGGACCTGATGTCGTCCCAATGATTTAAGGTCAGGAGTAGACTTTTTTTAACGTACCTTTTCTAAAAACATTTTCATACAACTTACATCCTAGGAAATAATGCAATATCACACATTTAACTGTGGAATTGGATTGGATTTTTCTCAAGCCAATCAGCAACCAATGCAGCCAAACCTGGTACTATTTCGAAAAAAACTACGGTATTTCACACAGATGTACATCACAAAACAGAATAAAATATATCAAGACGTTACTACAGCAAAAAATGACTTTAATAAAGGTGGTGTGCTGCATACTGGTGGTGGTGGCTGAGGAGATTCCCTCCAAAAATGTGTAAAGCGCTTTGAGTGTCCAGAAAAGTGCTAAATAAATGCAAGAATCTATAATTATTATTATTAATTATATGAAAAAAATAAGGTTAAGTAAATAATCAATGCATTTTGTGTCCATAAATGCAACTAGCATCAAATCCATTGGTATAATGCTTTTGCACCATTCTCCAGTAGGATTCACTACTGTACCTTTAGAGAATCAGGCGGTGGTTATTGAGTAGCCCTCTTAATCAGTCATCAGCCAAGTGTCTTTCCCTTTTAAATGAAAGCACAAATGCCACCAATTTCTGCAGAGGAAAAAAATAACTGCGGTTGCAAATGTCACAAGACCCAAAATCAACAGTAATAAGCGCTTTGATCAATAATAGATCACGCTGTCAGGTACAAACACATTCTGCATTAATTAGCTGAGCGCGTGGCAGAGACTGACTCAGGTTCATGTGCTGCACCTCTGGACTGGGAAACAAATCTGATAAGCCTGATATGATGGAAATGAGGGCTTTGATTAGCCTTTGACATCTGAGAGGAGAAAGACATTAAGTTGGAGGCCGCTGCTCAGGTTGATATCAGTCTGGGATCAGCGGCGTGAAAGAATGGTCTCTGAACTGCTGATGTGCACAGCGTGTGATCGTATCATGAAAAAGCCAGAAAAAGATTGACAGAGGAGCTGTTTGATGGCAAACAGATGCTTTGGCACAGGTAAAGGACAAGTCAATTATACGATATGTGATCCTGCTTTCAACACTTTAACTTTATAGCATAGCAAACTTTTGCTGACAATCATCAAAGATACACAGATTGATTAAAGGGCGCATAATAATTATTATCTCCTACATGATAATTAGGAACCTCATTCATTCATTTATTCATTTTCTTTTCGGCTTAGTCCCTTTATTAATCCGGGGTCGCCACAGCGGAATGAACCGCCAACTTATCCGGCATTTGTTTTACGCAGCGGATGCCCTTCCAGCCACAACCCATCTCTGGGAAACACATCCACACATTCTCATTCGCACACATACACTATGGACAATTTAGCTTACCCAATTCACCTGTACCGCATGTCTTTGGACTGTGGGGGAAACCGGAGCACCCGGAGAAAACCCACGCAACCACGGGGAGAACATACAAACTCCACACAGAAATGCCAACTGGCCCAACCGGGACCTGGCCCAACCGGGGATCGAACCAGCGACCTTCTTGCTGTGAGGCGAACGTGCTACTCACGCGTCACCGTGGCGCCCAATTAGGAACCTTATTCAGAATAATACAATATTAGTATTAAAGGGACAGTTTACCCAAAAATGAAAAAATCCCTCACTATTCATTTCAATATTTAAACCCTTGAGGTTATATTTAAACACAAAATAAGATATTTTAAAAAGAACTGTAACCATTGGCATCTATAAGTAGGAAAAACTAAATTTATTGAAGTCAACGGTTACAGGTTTTTTGGCTTTCTTCAAAGTACCTTCTTTTGTATTCAACAGAAGAAAGAAACTCAAACAGGTTTGGAAGAAGTGAATGATGAGTAAATGATGACAGAATTTTCAGTTTTGGATGAACTGTCCCTTTAAGACATGTTCATAAACTGCCTATAGAATACTGTTTTCATGGGTTACACTTTATAGTAAGTACACACTATGAATCATCTATTAAGCATTAGAAAATAGTAAATTCATTATTTGTTGAGCATTTACTCTACATTAATAGACTTCAGTAAGCAGTTTAGAACTGCGCAAAACTAATGCTCTATTCTTGATATCTAAGCATGTTTTAAATGTGCTTCATAATAGTTTTTCATAATTTGTTACTGATTAATTTTTCATGACTAAATTAAGTATTGCATTATTTATAATAACTACACACTATGAATCATCTATTAAGCATTAGAAAATAGTGAATTCATTATTTGTTAAGCATTAACATTAAGTTTAATTGTAGTGCATGAGTGTGAATTAATGTGGATGGGTGTTTCCCAGTTTGGGTTGCAGCTAGGCATCCGCTGGGTAAAACATATGATGGATATGTTGACGGTTCATTCCGCTGAGGTGACCCCAGATTAATAAAGGGACTAAGCTGGAAGGAAAATGAATGAATGAATAAAAATACAATCATTAAGCACATTATACATGTGCTTATAAGTTAAGAATAGAGCATTTGTATCTGCAGTTATAAACTGCTTACTAACATCTATTAATGTAGAGTTAAAACTTAACAGATAATGAATTAAATATTTTCTAATGCATAACAAATGACTCATGGTGTGTGGTTATTGTAAAGTGTTACCCTGTTATTTATTTGCCTTGTTATCCGTGTAAACATACAGTGGTGGATACAAATTATTGCCAAAAAGCCTTACTCTTTCCTCTGTCATCGAAACTATTGACCACTGTGTTTCCTGTTGCAAATTTGTGCCCAGAAGTACTACACAATGATAATAATGTGATCAATGGTTGCATTAACTG
The DNA here is from genome assembly GCA_903798035.1 of Danio albolineatus. Taxonomy (NCBI): domain Eukaryota; kingdom Metazoa; phylum Chordata; class Actinopteri; order Cypriniformes; family Danionidae; genus Danio; species Danio albolineatus. The sequence continues at coordinate 15,031,109 of CAIGQQ010032765.1, forward strand.
TACTTTGCAGCCATACTTTGTTTTAACAGCAAGGACCGGAAGGAAAAGAAGCCAGAGGCTTTATTGTGTGTTTTATCCTCAAGGTTTATTTCAAGACGTATGGGATACTTCTATTTTGTAGTTTGTTTGAATCTGTCAAATAAAAATGTAATTTAATTCAATTTACAAGTCAGTAATGCACCTTGGTAATGTGACTGAAATAATAGTACTCCACATCTGTATGTAGGATTAGTGGTTGAATTAGTTATTGCTGTCCAAATTCGAAATACTGGATAGGGTCTCTACTCCTCTGACTTCATACACATGCAGGTTGCCAGATTGACGACACCAACAAGAATGAGTATGCCTGACAATCATGCCTTACAATATATAGGCATGTTTACAGTTGTAATATTTGTAATGTTCGCTAATTAGAATCCATCACACATTGATTTATATATATTTGAATCTCATTTTGAAGGTTGCTACAGTTTAAATGTAAAAAATCACAATTTTGGTTGCACACACTGAGGAATCCTTTAAGACTGAAAGCAAATTAGCTGTTTCTGCCAAGGCAACCAGGGTTGCAAATATATATATATATATATATATATATAT
>CAIGQQ010032765.1:15032105-15062954 GCA_903798035.1 Danio albolineatus
ATTTAAAGGATAATAGCTGACTTAAACATTGCTTTAAATATAACCAAGTATGTTCACTTAGCATGTTTTCTTCTTTTTTTTAAATAACAGCAAACATATTATGATTTTTTTTTTAAGTACAAATACAGAACCTCTAATTTGGTTAGTGCTAATTATGTCTTGTATTTACTATGTAGTAATTCAAAATCTTTATTTAAATGATAGATTCTTAGAGTATTGTTTAATTTTTTTTTATACCTAAATAGAGTACTGAATGAACATGAATCAGAACGATAATTTAGTCTGTGTGTGCATGCACAGGTCAGGTTTTGTCTACACTGTGGGGAACAAATGTGCCCGCAAGGATAGTAAAACCTGAAATCACTAACATTATGGGGGCAGCCAATGGTCCCCATGAGGAAACAGCTCAATAGGCATGGTAAATAATGTCTTAATGAAAAATGTAAAACTGCAGACAGGTTTCTTAAGGCTTTAGATCAGTGGTTGGCAACATATGGCATTCATGCCAACATTGGCATGCTGTGAGATGATCACTGGCAAGCAGTCAATAGAGAGAGGTGTAGGTATTTCATTGAAAAAGTGTGTCAAATTTGCATACCAATGTATATTTGGAGGCAATTCTTCAGTCACAAAGCCCTTCATATAGAAACAGTTGTGACCACTGTTTTACATTAAACTCAATGCAGAGTAATGTCAGTTTTGTTTCAGAAATGTAGTGGAATTTCTGTGTTTGTATGAATGAATGAATGAATAAAAAAATTAATGAGTTATTAAAAGATTGGTAAACATTTGCTGATAAACATTTTTTACAGTGTCAAAAATGTTACCAGGCATGGTATATTATTTACATTGTGTCGTTGAACATGAAACAGTAAGAAATGCTTTTGCAGATTGGTTTCATTCCCTTCTTTTGTGTTGTAAGTGCTTCACTGCAGCCCAAAGAAAAGGAGGTATTAGATGAATATTTTACAGAAATCAACATTGCGCCACAAGTGCAGTCATTTGTCAACAGCAATACTAAACTCTGAACATTCTGTTAACAAAACTCCGCTTTAATAATAAAAAAGCAACAAACCAAATAAGAAAAAGTTGAGTTCACATAAATCAAAAGCATTTCAGCTGAAGAAATCCTGGAGTGTCAGATAAAAAGATCACTAAATAAATAAAGTTCCTTATAGGTGAAGTCTTCAGTTCAGCAGCACGCAGCATCATAATACCACAACCTGGCCGCTTTATTACCCCAGCTCTATTTTTATGTGTGTGGGTTTTAAGTCAGTTCATAGCCTCAATGCCTCTGTTTATTACTACAGCTCTTCAAAGATGAATTGCATTAGCGACGAGCACACTCAGCCCGATACAATAAGCAAGCGCTACCTGGACAGATGCCAGAACGGTTCTAACATTAGCTCCACATCACATATGTCAGAGTCGGTGCGTGATCGGTTCTCCGAGCCTCTGATTGGGGCAATCCAGAACGGCAAATCAAATCAGCTTTTACAGGGGACGGCTGTAAGTGCTAGAGAAACACTGACCACACATTAATTATTAAACACAGAGATATCAGGCGTATAAATGTACACTGCAGATACACCTCTATGGCGGTGGGGAGATGCTATCTGAACCTCACAAATAGGGCCCTTAAGTGCCTCTGAACCTGAGATAAATTTGGGCAATCGAAGAGCTTGTACACACCACACAGCAAGATACTGAGAGATTGCAGGTCTCCATTAAACTGCAGCAACTTGTGCTGGGGTTATTTTGAGGCAAACAATCGAGGCTGGATAGTGAGCAATGTGAAGGCGAACATCGGCCCGCTTTGCGGTGACAGCTGTAGTCATTGTGCCATTTAAAGCAAGACCACGAGAGCAGAGTGTTCAGGCGAACACGCCAATATTTACAAAAGCATTGTGCAAGCACAATGGCCGACACAATGCCTCTGGACCGCAATGAAGAGGTGAAAATCCCTTCAAAGCTTCCAAGTCGATAATTGTTTGCTTAATAATATAGATAAAGCAACGCTTTGTTTCCTTTTGTTTGCCCAAACGACTCGCTAGGGTTCGTTGTTGACTACTATAGTGCAGGGAATCATGCCTCTGGCAGCGATGTGGAATCCCAATACATGTTCCCTCTGTCATGCATTTCAAAAAGAAGCTTAATTAGTCTTCCAGCTTTTAAGATGCTCTGGCTAATGAATTTCATTAAACAAGAAAGTGGCCTGATATGTGGGCACTACTCTGACAGATGAGAGGAGGGGAGTGGGTGGAGAGGGAGGGAGGCTATGGCTGCGTGGGTAGTCCAACAAAGATACAGCCTCCAGCAAAGACTTTATAAAACACACAAAGATGCCCTGCAAAGCTACTCATTAAGTAGACAACGACAGCCATCATACTGCTGGGAATGGTCGCTCTCCTGCAGCCCAACAGTCTTCTTTTAATGAAGCGACTGTGGAAGAACTGGGACTAAAGTATTCGGGGTCACAGCAACGCTTCTACCTCCTGCGAGTCTGAGCTCTCTGCTGATCCTACGAGAACATGAGCCAACTCCTGGCACCTGCCCAAGCCTCGAGCCGAACACGACCCCTCCCATGGGTCCCGGTCCACCCTCCCTCCCGTGTAATTTTAGTCCACCGCTCTACAAGCGCACCGGAGCTTTTCAGCAGAGCCACTACACTGATAAACACTGCAGCAAGGAAACTAAAACAATGTATTAATTGTATCCCAACACATCTCAACCTGGTCGCACTGCGGTAAAGCTATTCATGAGCTGAGAGTTGCAAGAATACAGCTTAAATGAGTTTTGACTATGTACCCGAGACAATTTAATCAGCCTCACATCACCTGTATGACTGTACCTATATGGAAAAACAAAGGATATTTTGAACATGCAGTGAAAGTCAACGGGTTACAAAAGTTTTCAGCTCCAAAACAGCATTTGAACCATACATTTCTCAATTTATTACATGCCAATTTTTCTGAAACAGCATGCTCACTTTGTGTCATGGGCAGTTGTGTAAGCCTCTCAAATGAAATCAAAACATTGATCGATGCCATATCCAATGTTGTCTGTGTATTCATGTGTTGATCAATGCTTTTTATTTAATCTGAGAGTTGGTAAATACTTAAATTCGATCATTCATGATAGAGCATACTGTAGCCTTTAGGAGTATAGCAGTTAGTGGTAATGACACATTTTGCACATTACTTTTGGCTCATTTGGCTAGTAGTACCTTAAGGGTCCATATTATTATTCTAAAGACTCGCACAGGATGGATGAAGTAATCATTACCAGAGCTTGTCAGTAAATTCAGCCTTATCCAAATGTGCCATCTCAGTAATATTTATAGACATGCGAGCAAAGATTTGGGTGACTTTTATCTTCTGTAAACATGTTCAGGTTAAAAATGACCTCTGAAAATTCTAATCTTGTGAAAATAGACGCAAGTATAAGGTGTAAGTATATTTATATTTGTGTGTATATATATATATATATGGGGCGCCACGGTGGCGCGTGAGTAACACGTTAGCCTCACAGCAAGAAGGTCGCTGGTTCGATCCCCGGTTGGGGCAGGTCCCGGTTGGCATTTCTGTGTGGAGTTTGCATGTTCTCCCCGTAATTGCGTGGGTTTCCTCCGGGTGCTCCGGTTTCCCCCACAGTCCAAAGACATGCGGTACAGGTGAATTGGGTAAGCTAAATTGTCCATAGTGTATGTGTGTGAATGAGAATGTATGGATGTGTTTCCCAGAGATGGGTTGTGGCTGGAAGGGCATCCGCTGCGTAAAACAAATGCCGGATAAGTTGGCGGTTCATTCCGCTGTGGCGACCCCGGATTAATAAAGGGACTAAGCCGAAAAGAAAATGAATGAGTGAATGAATATATATATATATATATATATATATATATATATATATATATATATATATGTTGTTTTTCAGTATTCGTGTGGGTTTCCTCTGGGTCCTCTGGTTTCCCCCACAGCCCAAAGACATGAGGTTTAAGCGAATTGGGTAAACAAAATTGGCCATAGTGTATGAGTGTGTGTGTGTTAATGTGAGAGTGTATGGGTGTTTCACAGTACAGGGTTGTGGCTGGAAGTGCATTCACTGCACAAAAAATATGCTGCAATAGCTGGCAGTTCATTCCACTGTGGTGACCCCTGACAAATAAGGCACTAAGCCAAAGGAAAATTAACGAATGTTGTTGAGTAGAAGTACTTGAAGAAGAATTCAGATGCATTGTAGATAATGTGACAAACCTGTGGCAAACCTCAAGTTCCCTTTTTATATAATTACAAACAGAAAGAAGGTCTAATCAACATGATCAGGGGCACATAACCTCTTTTAGCTGTAGGTAAGTGCCTTCTACCGACAGAATCCAATCTGTATTGAATTAATTTAATTAATAAATTGTACAGCGGTGTGTAAATCTTGTTAGTTTTGTTAGCAGTTAGTTTTACTGAGATTTCCCATGCGAATTGGCTGTTAGGGTTAATTACTATTACAGATATCCTGTGGTAAAATTACTCCATGTACTCTTGTAAAACTAGTCCCATCCTAAAATATGGTTTAGGCTGCTAATATACATCATTTAATGGTAGAAAATGAATGTTTACTCTTTCAGGCACAAGCTGTTGTTGGTGCATTTTTTCAGGCAATGTAAATTGACCGAGCTGCTTTAGAGCAGTGGTGCTGATTAATTCTATTGTTTTGTGCCCGCTTAGCTTTCATATTATAGACAAAGAATTCGTCAAGACATCTTGTAGTAAAATAGACCCATATAATTTTGGAACAACATGAGAGTAAGCAAAATGAATTATTCCTTTAACACAATCTCAAGGTGGTCTGTTCTCACAAACCCAGTGCAGTGGTGAAACAGTCAATTCATGAGCTGGATATTGAGAGTTGTAAGATCTAAAAATGCATTTTAAATCAGTACTGAATGTGCAATGAGGTAAAAGAGGCTTTAGTTATAGAAACGGGGTCAAATCCGGAATAGAAGAGAAAATAGGAAGTATAAAGGAGATCATGTTTTCACACAGGTGGAAACATTCTAATAAAGAGGATAAGTGTTAGAAATGACATTTACGCTCTCAACCGCGGCACCACACACGCAGAAACCCAGCACGCAGAAATCGAAACACACAAACACACACACAGAACCTGCTCCATAAAGCTGTCTCTTTGAGCTCTGCTGCTTTAATTTACACAGCCAGCACCAACTCTATCTCTCTTCACGCTGACCATGCACATTCCCCGGGATCCTTCCACTGCCATTACCGCTGCTGTTGTTTCAAGCAGAGATTAAATGAGAGACCAGAGGAAGATAAATTCTGAGGATCTGCTGGGCTGCCAGACCAAAAAGAAAAAAAAAATCAATGCTTTTTCTATGGGAGAATTCTAATGAAGGTAGAGAGGAACTAGCTTTACAAATCACCGGCAGGTTTAGAGCATTTGAAGCTCTATGTGATCCTCAGAACCTTTTGTGTAAAGCTAAAGAAAGGACTAATTGAGGGTGTTACGCAAAATAAAGGAGCCTATCTCTTGCTAATGTGTCAAACGGGCACTTTTAAGGCATCTGTTTGCCAGAAGCGCTGTTTATTAACGTATGCCGGCACAAGATGCTGAATTAATGGTCAGAGCTGAAATATGCGAGGGTTTGTTGTTGTCATCAGTCTCTTCTGGCACGGTGAACATCTCACTCACAAATGCAGCTCCTCAATCTTATTTCTCGCCTTTTAGATACAGTACATCTATCTTTAAAACACAAGCAAATGTATATATTATTTTCAATTATAATATAAGGTTCATAAAAAAAAGAAATCAAGACAGAACTAATACATTAAACTGACATTAGCCCCTTTCACACATGTAGACCATCATGTGTGAACAGGCTCCTTTTGGAAAAAACGGTTTGTTCTGGCAATTTTCCGGAAAGAGAAGTTGTAACATTACTGGTAATTTGCTTGAATGCTGCTCTGTGTAAACGCAGATGGAAAATTACCGAAAAAAACGCATTCATGATTAGAACGTGCTGACGTGAGATGTTTACTCCAGCCAATCATAACTTTCAGACGCATTCACATCCACGCTGTTTATGAAAATTAAAGCCTTTGAATATTTTCCCAGACACATTCAGCTGCTATATGTTAGTCAGATAACGTTGCCATGTTCCTTCTTAATGCCAACTGTAGAACATCGCTAAAATGCTAATGATAAACCGCTGTTTATTTACCTTCAAGCTTCAGTTGCTTGACGCGTGTGCATGTAAGCACACATATAAGCGCCAGCACGCACACATATAAGTAGATTTCGTCATGCAAAAGTGTTTCTCCATTTGTTTTAATCGAAGTTGTTCACAATACTTAGCCATCCACAGAATTTGTAACGTCCTTAAATGTGTAAACATTTACCTGCGGTTTGCGCTTCTGCCTTTGGATGTCTCTGGGACAAAAATCAGCTTCATGAATGTTAAAGCTTTAAATAAAAGTGAAACCATCACCAAAGGCAGACCCTGTCTATGTTTACAAACACAAGTGCAGCCATTTAAAGTTAATTTCTGGTTAATGTTGTCAGAATTTACTAGTATTTTGAAATGGATGTGTTACCAGTAAAGTCGCTCTGCAAATTTTCCAGATATTTACCAGTATCGCTGTGTGAAAAGGGCTAATGTTTTTTTTTTGTTTTTGTTTTTTACAAGAGAAGCATAAAATGTGTCTTCTGACATTTCTATTCTATTCTATTCTATTCTATTCTATTCTATTCTATTCTATTCTATTCTATGAAATCCTGAAAGAAACATAAGTCATAATTTCCACAAAAAGCATAACTATTATCAACAACTAAAATATTAATAGTTTTTAGTCACTTTCTAACTTTTGAAGGGTAATATGACAGTAATTGTAACCAAAGGGGAGTCGGGGTACAACAGAGTTGTGAATCTAACCTGCAGTTTTAATAAGAATTGCCAGGCAGACAATTGTAAGCAGTGTAACAAGGAAAATCCAAAGACGTAGTTGAGGTCACAGGCAATGAGGTCGGTACAGGTGGCAAAACAACATAAACAAGGAAACAAGGCAAGGATCAAACATGGAAAGACTAGACTAGGAAACGCTTTGCAATGCTACAGGTACAGTTGAAGTCACAATTATTAGTCCCCCTGAATTATTAGCCTGCCTGTTTATTTTTTTCCCCAAATTCTGTTTAACGGAGAGATTTTTTTCAACACATTTCTAAACATTATAGTTTTTATAACTCAATTCTAATCACTGATTTATTGTATCTTTGCCCTGCTGACAGTAAATAACATTTGACTAGATATTTATCAAGACCCTTCTATACAGTTTAAAGAGACATTTAAATGCTTAACTAGGTTAATTAGGTTAACTATGCAGGTTTTATTGAAAAAAAAATTGCTTAAAAGGGCTAATAATTTTCACCTTAAAATGGTGTTTAAGAATTAAATAAATAAGTAAATAAGATTTCCTTCAGAAATAAATATATTATCAGACATACTGTGAAAATGTCCTTGCTAAACATAATTTGGGAAATATTTAAAAACGAAAAAAAAAATCAAAGTGGGGCTAATAACTCTGACTTCAACTGTATAAAACAAAACAACAAAACTCAGCAATTTGTGTGAGAATAAGAGGTGTATATACTGTATAGTCCTGGTCATAAGTCCTTACAATATTCAGCTGTGTGTGTGCAATCATGGGTGATCCAGAACTGGTGTGTGTGTGAGGTGCCTGATGGGAAATGTAGTGCAATTCAGTGGCAGAAATGTAGTTCGGGTGATAAGAAATGTTCTTCAGCAATCTATGTGTTTGATCGTTGGTGATCGTGACAGAAACGGTGCTTGAAAATCGATGTTCCAATAACAGTAATATATTACGTTTCCAATATATATTTCACAATATTTAACCTAGGTGAGCATCACACTTTTATAAAAAGATAAATAAATAAAATAAAAAAGAATACAGAAATTTGGTGTTGCCATAAAAATGGTCTAAAAATTAACTCTGTCAAATTAATGAAGTACATTTTTAATATATTATTACAAAAAAATATATTTTTAACGAAAAATAATGAACAACAAAACTTAAGAATTGTGTTGTTTCAGTTAATTTTAAATAAGTACTTTGAACAACCAGCAAACATCATTTTTAAGCAATGCAATAACTGTGAATATGAGAATTTAACCAAACATTTCAAAACCTCAGCAGCCTCTTTTAATGCATCTGTTTGTCAGTTTGTCTCTATTTGCATTTGCTGAAAAGCGTATGCAGACACAAGATGCTGAATTAATGGTCAGAGCAGAAATATGCGAGGGTTTGTTGTTGTCATCAGTCTCTTCTGGCACGGTGAACATCTCACTCACAAACGCAGCTCCTCAATCTTATTTCTCAGCTCTTAGATACATCTCTCTTCAGATTTAAAACCTCGCTCAGATATTGAAACAGAGAGTCTGCTTGATATTGATTATTGGTGTGCCTCTGACAGCATTGTCTACAATAAAAATGCTTGAGGAGAAAGTTGAGAGCGAGACCGGTGTCATTAGAAAACAGACATTACAGGGGTCATTCAGAGGTGGCTTTGGGGACTGTCCTAGAATGCCATCAGGAACAAGAGGGGGATTATGGAATAGCATGAACGCGCACACATACACAGCCCTTTGGTCTTCAGTAAAGATATTCTGCAGTATTTCAGTGTCCCAAATCAGAGAGACCTTTCAACTGTGCCTGATGCAATGTGTGCCTCTGCAGAGTGAAATATGCACATATTAAAACTTTATCTTTCCGACTGTATCTCACTCTCTGTGATAGGATGAAAAAAAAGGCCTGTCGACAATAACAGCTCTTCGTTTCAGCCATATGCTATCCGTTTGTTAAGTTGTGATGTATGGAATGCTGTTTCTGGGTCTTAGTCTACTCATCTGAATTGAGCTACTCAACTATCTCTCTCTCTCTTTCTCAATAGATTTTTTGTGGCCACTGTTCCGTCACATTACACAAATATTTTACAAAATCATGGTGTAAACTAAAGTCTCTTCACCAACAATTCAACTATTTATAAAACATGGATCACTGGGCACAAATTCAGTGCTCTTCAAGTTGAACAGCGGAATGAACCGCCAACGATTCCAGCATATGTTTTCCACAGAGGATGCCCTTCCAGGCACAACCCAGTACTGGGAAACACACACTCATACTCATACACTACAGCCAATTTGTTTACCCAGTTCACCTACAGTACAGCATGTCTTTCCTCCGGAGCACCCGGAGGAAAACCACATGAACATGGGGAGAAAATGCAAACGACACACAGAAATAATGTGAGAGCTGTGAAGTGACAGTGCTAATAACTGAGCCACTGTGCTGCCCCAAAATTGAAATTGAGAAGTGAAAATATGTCTATTGAAGACTCTTCAATTTCGCAAAAAGTACTCAAGTAACATAATAATGTTTACATTTACTGCGAGAAATTAAAATGCAATAAAAACCAACAGCAATGTAAACGTGCACACCGACGATCAAAACAGCATGCATAAAATTGTCTTTTTTTTTATATATATAAAAAAGAAACACCTCAAACTATTTTTTTTTTGGTTTGACATGCTGTGTTAAAACCTGTTTGACCAACGAGATTGGAAATTTAGTTCACATGCCTGGAGCTCCTGAAGTTACAGTAAACATTGGTGGCGCTCAAGCACAAAAACAGTCTACAGTAGGTAAACACACATTCTTACAGACAGAGAAGATGAATTGAGGCAAGACAAATGAGGAGCTACCATTCATCCTACCTTCCATATCTTAGTTTTGAAGAATCCCCCATCCAACTCATCTCTCCCTTTCCTCCTTTACTAGGGGGAGCTCCTACCTGATCTCGGACCCCCTCTCATGCTACATGACCAGGCGGGAGCCCTGGGCTCAAGTATCTCCGAGCTCAGGGTTCTCTGCCAGAATAGTATGTCAAATCTGCAAATTTTATCAAGCAATAGCTAAGTGTGAACTCTTGAAATACCATTAATTTTAAAAATAAACATCTACTCTCTCCTTCTTCTGTTTAACAAATGAGAATCTGAAGTATAAAGTTGTGCAGCACCACCTCGTGTAACAGAATGTTTATGTTTTTTCTTGAAATGTCATCTAATGTCATGGGCGTTTGCGCGTGCCCTCTGTTAATAACGCTTACTGAATGCTTACTGAATATAATAATACCGAAATATGTATTGAAAAATGCACATAATATGCATAAAGCAAACATTTTTAAATTTAATACATTTGTTACAATAAAACTAATATTACTACAGTGCCCTGACTTTTTCCAAAATATGTGTATATCTCATTTTAACATTGCTATTTCCTTAAAATGATAAAATATAAAAGGGTTAAACATAAACATAAAACGGTTAAGCTGACGGCATGTGTTTCAGGGTCCACTTCTTTTTCCTGTGCCTTTGACTGTTGCCTACGACTTTCTGCTTACAAAATCCTACAGTCAAGCCTGAAATGATTTATACGCATGGCAAATTCTGACTTAAAATATTTGTTCAAATGTAAATAAAAGCTGAGGATTTATGTATTTTTTTTCCACAATGATGCCTCTTGTGAATTGCCTACATTGTAAATTGCTTGATTGTAACTTTCTGATAGCAAAAAGCTAGCTTTAAATCAGATATGTCTTTCAGCATAAAGCAACATTTTGTATATATAAATAAATATATATATAAATCGATATATTCAAGAAAATTGAAAAAAGCATTGGAATACTTCGCTCTATGTATATTTTGCACATTTTGTAAAAAATTGTAATGGACCATCTGAAATTTGGCATGGATATAAACATTACAATCATAAATTTCAATAAAATCACACACTGAGTGTATATTAATACCATGTTCTATTTTGGCATCTAATTGAGGCTTTGGACCAAGAAACAGTGACGTCAGACTTAGGAAGCGGATGGTGTTTATGGCTCAAACCTTGTCACGGCACTCTCTAATTTGGCTCCGTGTGTACATTTGTTTGTTAAACTTTCATCTCAGCTCAAGACAAGCGGTCTCGCACCACAGCTCAGGAGCAGCAGGCGTGAAATTACTGTGTGCACGTGCGGTATATGAAGTGAAACGCCACAGGTTTTAAAACGCATGACAGGCAACGACGACATCTGTATCCCAGGGTCACAAGTCAACCGGTTTCCTGAAGCGAGCCTCAATAAGGACGGCTTTGTTATCTGCTTAGGTGTTTATTAAAGCTTTGAAACAGGGATTTAAATGTCAATAATCGCCATGGCTACCACATGAAAGACTGGTGGGTTTCTCTTCTCTAAAGTGTAGATCACAGCTCTCTCAGAATGAGAAGGGATCAAGGGGAAGAGATCCAACATGATCGAAACACCAGCACATTTCAAATGTTATTCAATAGCCTGACTTGATATTGACAAGCGTCGTCATTCAAAAGTTTGCTGCCTGTGTGACTTTCTTCAGTGAATGCAGAAATCAATACATGTATTCAGCAAAAATACATTAGATTTTTTTTTATTATATATAGAATAGTCTTTAAATGTACTTTTGACCTTTCTTTACTTATAAAAATATCAGAAATTCCACAAAAATACATAACTCTTATCAATGATAATAATAATACTAATAATACCACTACTACTACTACTACTACTAATAATAATAATAATAATAATAATAATAATAACGGGCGCCACGGTGGGGTAGTGAGTAGCACGTTGGCCTCACAGCAAGTAGGCCGCTGGTTCGAGCCTCGGCTGGGTCAGTTGGCATTTCTGTGTGGAGTTTGCATGTTCTCCCCGTGGTTGCGTGGGTTTCCTCCGGGTGCTCCGGTTTCCCCCACAAGTCCAAAGACATGTGGTATAGGTGAATTGGGTAGGCTAAATTGTCCGTAGTGTATGAGTGTGAATGTGTGTGTATGGATGTTTCCCAGAGATGGGTTGCAGCTGAAAGGGCATCCACTGCGTAAAACAAATGCTGGATAAGTTGGCGGTTGATTCCGCTGTGGCGACCCCAGATTAATAAAGGGACTAAGCCGAAAAGAAAATGAATGAATAAATGAATAATAATAATAATAATAATAATAAGAAGAAGAATAATAATAATAATAATAACAACAGTAAACTTTATTTTAATATATAGCGCCTTAAAAGTAGTATCTCAAGGCACCTCACAGACCTACAAATGTGCAGCAGTAAACAACACAAGGATGAATATATATAATAAAAAATTATTAAAACACATTAAATAATAATAGTAATGAATGTAACAATCATATAAAAGTCAAATAAAATCAAATACAAACTACCCTTAAAAGTAAGTTTAATAATGATAACAATACTTTTTTTTAAGCCTCACATCTGCATGCATGTTCAGTTTTTTAGTACATTATTCTGATTCTACTGGCAATTGAATATGAAATGCTCCATCAAAGAAATAGTTTTCAAATTGATTTATTTTAACACGTTGTACAAGATTTCACAAAATTTTAATATACAATTAAATATATTTAGTTATAGTGATCACAATACTTTTGTTAAATAAATATTCTCCATTATTATTGTTATTATTATTATTATTAGTAGTAGTAGTAGTAGTAGTAGTAGTAGTAGTAGTAGTAGTAGTAGTACGAGTAGTATAGATCATTTTGAGGGATGTAAACAAAACAATGGTCCAAACGTATTTCATCTTTTACAGTTTTAATTTCTATAGCTTCCGAAAATTCAAAAAGAGCCACATATTGATAAATAATGTTACGATAGCTGTTTTAACATTAAGTTATGATTGTTACAGTTATAAAATAGTTTGATAACAAGCAGGAAATGTGCATGGGCCAATGACATGACCACATTGAAATGGTCTTTAAACTGCAAACAGAATTGAAAGAAAGAAAGAAAGAAAGAAAGAAAGAAAGAAAGAAAGAAAGAAAGCCTTGATACTTAATAAAACGGTTATTTTGAAGACCATAGTGTGTTGTAAAAAAGTGTTCATGAAAGACAATGAGATCACTGACAGAATGACGTGATTATGTTTTATCATTTAAGTTGCTTTATATGTATGTGCTTTTTATAAACAGTATTTATAACAGTAAAATCTGGCACTTTGCATGTTATTCTAGCCAAGAACCACCCACTTCGACAGGAAGCAGCTGTCTGACAGACATGTGCAATGACCACAAGTACATTCTTGCTTTTAAAGGCTGATAAATCTGAAATCAATGGTACAACAGTGTGATGATGAATACTAAATATACAGCACATTCAAATAACGTGTGCATCTATTTTACTGAACATTAAAACTGGCCAAGGATGCTCAATCTTGTCATAAAAACTGGATAAAATTAAATAAATAAAAAAAATATATAAATAAATAAAATAAAATAAAAGTCTTTTTCACAAATGTTTAGTAGTAGTATTATTGATAATAGAGGTAGTATAGATTACCAATAATATTATAACTAATAATAATAATAATAATAATTATAATAATGGGCAACATGGTGGCTCAGACATTTCTGAGTTTGCATGTTCGGTAACACTTTATTTCGATGGTCCATTTGAGTATTAGTAGACTGTCTACTTAATATCTGTAGATACTGACATTCAACAGACATTTAACTGACTGTAAGAAACTTTGCAAGTACATGTCATCTTACACTAATGCCGAGTTCAGACTGCATGATTTTACCCCAGATTTTGACTTGCCGACAGGTTTTGAGAAATCACCGACAAATGCCTATCGCAGGCAAATCGGTGCTCGTGCACGCGAATGACAATCACACAATATGAACTGTCAAAGACGCGATCTTTGAAGAGAGCCGATGCCTGTGAGATATTTGGCGTGCTGAATATCTGGAGCTGTCAGCGATTCAAATCATGCTGTGTGAAATGAGTTTTGACTGAAAATAACATCGGCGATCGTCTACAGCCAATGAGAGAGCAGCATTCACTAGTGTGGGTACCTGAGGGCCAGCGGGAGGTTAAGGTTAAGTTAAAGTTAAGTTAAAGTTAAGGTTAAGTTAAAAGCGCTCATTTTCAGTTTATTGGGACACAAGAAATAGGGGGAAAATTAGTGTAAATTTGGCATGAGCTCCAGTGTCTGTTTGACGTGTCATGTGAGCAATATCACAACCCAACCCGGTCAAAAAATAAAAAAGTTAAGGAGAAATTGCTAGTTCCCTTTAAAGCCAGGTGAGCAAATATGCATTTTCTACCCCATTAAAGGCTTCTTTCTTGTTATGTAGTTAATAACAAAAGATATACTAAGTGTTTTGGGGTGTGAGATGTAGTTTGGACAAAGTTGTCGGCGATTCTTCCTATTTTGAAGTCATGCAGTGTGAAACTCCCTGTCACCGATCCATCTTGCAGTGTAAACAAAATAGCGACAAAACGCTAGCCCAGATAATCATGCAGTGTGAAAACATCTGTGGCACGTCTACTTTGAAAATCATGCAGTCTGAACTCGGCATAACCCTACCCCTAACCCCAACCCTAACCCCAACCTAACAGTCTACTTATCATCTAATGAGAATTAGTTGCAATGTAACTTAAATTCAACAAACGGACCGTCAAAATAAAGTGTGACCGCATGTTCTCCCCGTGTTCGCCTGGGTTTCCTCTAGAATGCTCCGGTTTCCCCCACAATCCAAAGACATGTGCAGTAGGTGAGTTGCTTTAACTAAATATGCCATAGTGTATGTTAATGTGAGTGTGGGTGTTTCCCAGTGCTGGGTTGCAGATAGGAAACAATTGCTGGAAAAGTTGGCGGTTCATTCCACTGTGGCGACCCCTGATGAATAAAGGGACTTAACCGAAGAAACAATAATGAACTAATTATAATAATAATAATAATAATATCATAATTATCACTAATACTATTTTAATAGTACTACTGTAGTAATGCTTTTACTACTACTATTTGTTTACATCCATCAAAATGGTCTATTAAAATCGCATTTTATGTGCAGACAGGCAAAACTAATACTAAACACAATCCAAGATTAAGAAAGTTTCTTACATTAAACTGTTTGATGTGGATAATGGACTTATATTATGTCTAATTTATTTACCACATTAATTTAAAAATCAGGTAAACAGCAGCTTAAATATACCAGCAATCAAATTTACCACAATCAAAAATAAAATTATATTTAGAGAATTTAGATTTTTATTACACTTCTTTCTTTCTTTCTTTCTTTCTTTCTTTCTTTCTTTCTTTCTTTCTTTCTTTCTTTCTTTCTTTCTTTCTTTCTTTCTTTCTTTCTTTCCTTTCTTTCTCTTCTCCCTGATGCCTCCTGATCATTAAACACACAGTAGACCTTCATCAATTAGCTCACGTTCTGATCATTAGAAAGCGCTCACATGCGGAGCTCAGTCTCCCAGCAAACCCAGCCAGTGATTTTAAATGTGTCTGCAACACAAACACACTGACGTGCACAAATACACACAAGAGAAATGAGAAAACAAGACAGCGTCACTCTTTCACACACAAACACACACACACAAGCTCCACTTCGACACTCAACAGCTAAATAAAGGCATCAAGCAGGCAAGTGTTCTGAAATTGCAGGCAGAAGAAAAAAAAACATATAATCAGCATTTTAGCGTAGTGAATGTTTACAGTGATTAGGTAGTTCTGATGGATGTATTTTGACCAGTTCATCATAAATCAGTGGGATATGAAGCTCAAGTGTGGCCTGGACTCCGCCTTTTGGATCTAAATGATTGCAGATCGAGAGCGGCTGCAGGAGAAATGCAGGCACCGCCACCACAGCCTGACTCCATTTTACCCAGAGACCCAAGGTGACGACACTTGAATAATTAACAACCACAAACAGAGACTTTATGCCTCTCTCCCACTCTCACTCACTCTCTCTCTCTCTCTCTCTCTCTCTTTCTCTCTCTCTCTCTCTCTCTCTCTCTCTCTCTGTAGGAGTAGAAGAAGAACAAATAGCACTAAAAATACCTGCCTACTTTCTATGTGATGAGGATTAGGATTATTATAGTTTTATTTTTGTCAGCTTTCATTGTGTATTCAGTTTTGGTGCATTAAGATGCTAATTTAGTTGGTATCTTAATATACTGTACATTGCTCTGTAATAAAATTGGCACTTTTCTTAATTTGAGCAATAATGACTAATGTCTAATAACTAATGATCATATATTTCTATTTATTTTGCAAGATACTGAGCTTGAAGTGGAATGGTTTATTAGGTTAACAAGGCAGGTAGGGTTTATTAGGCAAGATATCGGATAACAGTGTTTTGTTCTGTAGTTGTAGTTAAAAAAAAAAAAAACAAAAAAAAAAAACTTTAAGGGTTCTGATAATATTGACCTTAAAAATAATTGTACAAAACGTAAAAACTGATTTTAATCCAAGCCACAGCGGCACGGTGGCTCAGTGGTTAGCACTGTCGCCTCAGAGAAAAAGTTCGCTGGTTCATGTCCCGACTGGACCTCTTGGCATTACTGTGTGCATGTTCTCCCAGTGTTCACGTTGGTTTCCTCCGGTTGCTCTGGTTAACCACATTGTCCAAAGACATGCACTATAAGTGAATTGGATGAAGTAAATTGGCCATAGTGTATGAGTGTGTGTGTGAATTTGAGAGTGTATGGGTGTTTCCCAGGACTAAGTTGCAGCTGGAAGGGCATCAGCTGCGTAAAACATATGCTGGCATAGTTGGTTGTTCGTTCTGCTGTGGCGACCCCTGATAAAACAGGGACGTAGACAAAGGAAAATAAATAAATGAATTTTCTTGCCCCGTTAAATATCACTTGGACAAAAAAAACATCACTGCACTGTAAAAAATGTTGGGCTCCACACAAATCTATAAAGCTACCTTAAATGTTTTTGCAAATTTAAGTGAATAGAACATAAAACAACTGAGTTGTAAAAAAAATAATAATAATAACAGTGTTAATTCAGCTCATTTTAAAAAAGTAGTTTAAACAAGCAGCAAAATGTTATATATGTGCTATATATTGGGTTTAAGTCATTAATTTTATTTTATTACTATTGTTATTACATCATTAATATAATTCATTCATTCATTTTCTTTTCGGCTTAGTCCCTTTATTAATCCGGGGTCGCCACAGCGGAATGAACCGCCAACTTATCCAGCATTTGTTTTACGCAGCGGATGCCCTTCCAGCTGCAACCCATCTCTGGGAAACACATCCATACATTCTCACGCACACACATACACTATGGACAATTTAGCTTACCCAATTCACCTGTACCGCATGTCTTTGGACTATGGGGGAAACCGGAGCGAATCAGCGACCTTCTTGCTGTGAGGCGAACATGCTACCCACTAGGCCACCGTGGCGCCATCATTAATATAATTATCATTGTTATTAACTTCATTATTATTAATATCACTGTTGATGTCATGACAGAATATTAATTTCATCATCACCAACTATTACTATTATTATTATGAATGCCGAGTACTATTTATATATTACAAATATAATTCTGATTGTCATTTCTGCTTATGGGGCGACACGGTGGCGCAGTAGGTAGTGCTGTCACCTCACAGCAAGAAGGTCGCTGGTTCGAGCCTCGGCTGGGTCAGTTGGCATTTCTGTGTGGAGTTTGCATGTTCTCCTTGTGTTCGTGTGGGTTTCCTTCAGGTGCTCCGGTTTCCACCACAAGTCCAAAGACGTATAGGTGAATTGAGTAAGCTAAATTGTCCATAGTGTATGTGTGTGAATGGGAATGTGTGGATGTTTCCCAGAGATGGGTTGCAGCTGGAAGGGCATCCGTTGCATAAAACAAATGCTGGATAAGTTGGCGGTTCATTCCGCTGTGATTAATAAAGGGACTAAGCCGAAAAGAAAATGAATGAATGAATGAATTTCTGCTTATACATATTCCTGCTATTTCCATTTCTGTTCTTTTGCTGTTTATGTGTTCTGTGTTTACCAAATGTTGTGTGTTTTCTATGCTTAATACATGAAGAAATAAGAAAGTAAGAAAGAAGTTAAAAAAATCACATTTCTGAAAATATTTAAGACAAATATGAGAGAAGAGGCTGTTTTTTTTTCTGGAAACCCTTCTAAATAATTTGTGGAGATTTTGTTAATGTCGGAATTTAGCTTTAAAGATGTTCTGACTTCAAGAAGACCCCCCAAAAATTCCGCTTTTCTTCATCTGTGATTCTTGGATATTTTTTAACCTCTCAAACCTACTGTCAATGGAATTTCTCATTTATTTCCCTGATAGTGGAGATTTTCAGCGTTTCTGTTCCCATTTTGTGAAGCTAAGCATCCTTCTGCCACAAGTCACAGCTCTATTATTTTATTTTACTACTTAGAACCTGAAAATGTGAATTCTGACTGTGTTAGTTTAATAAAATTTGAAGCAAAATATTAAACAATTAAGACACGCTTACAGCTTTGTTTACTCATATTTATGAAGGGTGCCAATATTAGTGGATTATTGCACACTGTAGCACCTTTTGCATATGACGCATAGCACACTTTATCAGAAACTGCACCATACTCAAAAAAGGCAACCCAAGTATAAGGTCACAGATTTATTCACTCAGATTTACAACAACAGCATACAGCGCTACTTGCTGACAATGTAAGGTGCTATAAATGTGCTACTGCTATATTTTACAGTAAATTGTAACTACCATCAGTCTGGAATCTCTGGGACATTTATGATTCAGCAGCACAGAGTGAACCTGCTCAGACTTTTTTTTTTTTTTTTTTTTTGTCAATCTCAGACGGCCCATACTGGATAACAACTAGTCACTCGATTTGCCACAATTCATCATCTGCTGCATTATATGCGGTTGGCACTCCTGTACTGTATGTGCTTATTTTTATTATTGCAGTGTCTTTACTTTCTGTTTTGCTTGGTCTTAAACATCCCTTCCTTGTAACCCCGATTCTTTCAAGAGTTTTTGGACTATTCATGTCTATTTTTTGGCTATTCATGCATTATGATTTTTTTTTATGTTGTTGTTGTTTAAGTAATAGGTAGTTTTATTTAGCAAGGATCAAATTGATCAAAAGTGTCAGTAAAGACATTTTTAATACTACACAGTTTTTGTTTCTTACAAATTTTAAATCGTCAAATCATCAAAGTATACTGAAAAAAGTGCAGTTTCCACAAAAATGTTATGCAAGACAGAGCGCTTTAAAAATATAATTATTAAGCATCAAATCACCATATTAAAATTATTTCTGATCATGTAACACTGAATTACTGCATTGATTTTTTTTTTCAAAAAATGTCAAGTAAAGTAAAATAAAATAGTGTTTTAATAAAGAAATAATAATAATAAAATTAACAATAAAATATTAAAAATATTAAATATTAAAAATTTAAATAATATTAAAAATGAAATAGTCTTTCAATAAAATAGTAAAATAATAAACATATTTAAATATATTGAATAATATAAATAATAAAAGTGTGTTTTAATAAAAAACTAAATAATAAAAACAAATAAAATATATTTTTTTATATTTTAAATCATATAAATACAATTTTTTTTATAAAATAACAAAATACATTAAAATATATTAAATAATATAAATAATAAAATAAAATAATAGTTTTTGTAATAAAATATATTTAAATATATTAAATAATATAAATAATAAAATAAAATAATAGTTTTTGTAATAAAATATATTTTAAAATATTAAATAATATAAATGATAAAAAGTCTAAAATAATAAT
Source organism: Danio albolineatus (assembly GCA_903798035.1). Classification (NCBI taxonomy): domain Eukaryota; kingdom Metazoa; phylum Chordata; class Actinopteri; order Cypriniformes; family Danionidae; genus Danio; species Danio albolineatus. The sequence continues at coordinate 15,051,823 of CAIGQQ010032765.1, forward strand.
AAAAAAATATTTAGATGTATTGAATAATATGAATTTATTCATTTTCTTTTCAGCTTAGCCCCTTTATTAATCTGGGATCACCACAGCAGAATGAACCGCCAACTTATCCAGCACATGTTTTACGCAGCGGATGCCCTTCCAGCTGCAACCCATCACTGGGAAATAAATAATATAAATAATGAAAAAATAAAATAGTTTTTGAAATGAAGTATATTTAAATGTATTTAACAATAAAATAAAATAAAATAAAATAAAATAAAATAAAATAAAATAAAATAAAATAAAATAAAATAAAATAAAATAAAATAAAATAAAATAAAAACTACAAAAATAATAACTTGATACATTCTCAAACATACATCCTCAACATCCTAAAAATAAACACTTTCACACAGATACAAAACTTAACAAGCTTTGCAAGGTTATCATTAAAAGTGAACGCATTCATTAATAAGATACTCAGTATTAAGTGTGGACTCTTCTCAGAGCAAGAAACTGTGTATGATAGTGACCTTTAAAAATGCCCAAGGTGTTTATCACATCAATTTGGATGGGAAGTGAAACGGACTTTGAATTGCTGATTTAATTGTCGTCAAAGTTCGTGTATGTTACAGTATAGTAACAGTTACAGATACAGCATAGTATATAACTGATACATTAGTAGTCAAAAAAATAATAATTAAATAAAAAGGCAAAATTGATTAAAATATGATTTTAGTCTTTAGTTTTAGTAATAAACATTAATATTTGAATAATATCTTGCATTACGAATCAACTGAAACTGACACTTTCAGTTCATGAATATCCTGAGATTTACTGTCTCTCCAAATGTATGTAAATGTATGTGCACTACAACCTCACGTTAAGCATGAATACTAATGAACGCAACAGGATTTAGAAAGAGAAAAAAGCGAGTGTTACAAGGCAGAGTGAGAAAAGAGCGAGAATGAAAGAGAGCAGAGCAGGAGTTAATTGACTTGAGTCAAAGACAAAGGCTCTAGTATTCAGCGCTCTAATAATATCACTGCCTGCTGAAGTATCTGAATGCTAGACACATGAAAGCAGAGGTATAGAGTAAAAGCAGGACCTGAACCGAACACCTACACTTTTAACAAATACGGCGAACATTTGGAGGACTCCTCACCCACCTCTGTCCCAGCGTTACTTCTGTGTTCAATGGAAAACACAGGACAGAGGTGATGGTCTCTCTGTGATCTGCTCAAGTAAAGCGGTGCAGTGGTGCATTTTAGTTTTGAAACTGTGTTTAAAAAAGGAATCCTCATCCATACTGGCTTTTCCACTTTGTTTGAGAAAACATTTTCAGCTAGACTACACAGCCCAAAACACATGACAGAATGTAAGATAAGCTAAAAACAATAATGCACACAATTGTAGGGTTTATACACATGTGGCAAGCTGAGTAAATTCGGGGTTTGGTCAATGTGTGTGATTGGCAGACCAATCGAGTACAAGCAGCCAGACTATTTAAGGACTCCTATTTTGACGGGTATGTGGTGTCCTGTTTATTTTGGGCTCTCTGCTTCCTGGCATCCCCCTCTTTTTGATGTGCTCCGTTTTGGTTACCTGTTTGCGTTGAGGTAGGGTAAAGTTATATTTTGCATGGCTGTGAAGGAGTTGAAACTGTGCTGACTCTGTGCTATCTCTAGTTAAGTTAGAGTGGTGCTGGCGGCGTCTGCTTTGTGGCAAGTTTGTGGCGGAGTTTTGCTTCACAGGTATGTGCGGTGATTTTTGTATTGAACACGTCTGTAGTGTTGGGGTGGGTATTTTATTGTATTGCACTTTCTAGTTATAGAGGCAAGTGGGTGCGTGAGTGTTAACTGGCACGTTTGAGCCGTGATGCTTGTGTGAGTAACCATATAGCACTGTATGGGCTTCAGCCGACCCGACATGTGAGTACGCCTTTTTTTTCTCTTTCATATGCAAATGAGGTGCGATCGTAATCCTAGTGTTATCTTGTTAAACCAGAAAGAAGCGGAATATTGTGATCCTTATGATGACGCTGGGTTGAAGACTATCTGTGACGCCGCTGCTGTTTTGCTTCCAGTTTTGTTTTGCTTCCAGTTTTGTTTTGCTTCCAGTTTTGTTTTGCTTCCAGTTGTTTTGCTTCCAGTTTTGTTTTGCTTTGCTAATAATAATGATGATTATTATTATTATTATTATTATTATTATTATTATATGACTTTGTTTTGATTTAGCAGTATTTTGTTCTTTTGTTTGCTGTTATTTTGTTTTGGGCATTGGTTGTTTATTTATAAACTATTGTTTACCGGCTGTGAATTACTGCTGGAAGGCATATCATGTGCAAACTAGCCTAAATATCTTGCAGTAATCGATTTGGCTGGGTGTGCATGAGTGCTGATATGCTATCTGTGTGATGGTCCATTTAATGTTTTGTGTATTGTTAAAGCGTTTATTCTGCTGGTGCTCCTTTTTGGGGCTCTGTCATTCTCGCTTGGTGCAGTGAGACCAATACTCTGAAGTAACCACACTGTCTGGTAAACTTGTTGTTGTTGTTAACTGTAAGTTGTGTTTTTCTTATTTTGATTTACTGTGTGAATTTGTTTTCTTTGCTTAGGAGCCATTTTAAGGCCTGGTCGTGGAGCAGGGAGGCCAGCTGCTGCCTTCTGGTGGTGTTTTCACAGGGGGCTGTGTGAAGTGATACGATTTCCATTCTTGCGTGCGTGCAGTGGTTGCTGTGGGTTGAAATTTTAAGTGGGTTAACTTGCCAGTTAGAGTTGCAGCTGGACTACTCTGCTCCCACTACGCCTGGCTGGGAAGGTGAAATTGTGGTTTTATTACTTTTTAATTGTGCTTAAATAAAACATATTTTTGTATTGTTCCTCCTGTCTCGCTCCATTTACTCCTTGCCTTCAACATAGTAGAACTTACTTGCGAGTCCTATCTGGGTGTATTTCCCTGGCTCCCCACCAGGGTGGCGTAGTCGGATTAACTAGTATCAGGCTTGAGGCCTTGGGCCCTCTCCAGGGCAGTGCTACGTGTTCGCTATAACTGCTATTGACTTGCACTGAGAGAGAAAATAAGATTACATTGGCAGGAAATCATTTAAATGTTACCTGCATTCAGAACAGAACAATAAAAGCAGATAATACTACATAACTGAAAGTGCTGAGCAAGGATTAATCACATCCAAAATAAAAGTTTGTTTTGACATAATATATGTGCATGTATTTTAAATGTTTAATATGTACAGTTGAAGTCAGAATTATTAGCTCCCCCTTTGAATTTTTTTTCTTTTTTAAATATTTCCCAAATGGTGTTTAACAGAGCAAGGACATGTTCACAGTATGTCTGATAATATTTTTTCTTCTGTAGAAAGTCTTTGTTTTATTTCGGCTAGAACAAAAGCAGTTTTTAATTTTTAAACACCATTTTAAGATCAAAATTATTAGCCTCTTTAAGTTCAGAACAAACATCATTATACAATAACTTGCCTAAATACTCTAACCTGCCTAGTTAACCTAATTAAGCCTTTAAATGTCACTTTAGGCTGTATAGACGTGTCTTGACAAATCGTCACCTTGGAATCATAAGGTTCTATCTGCGTTCTGAATGATTTTGAGATATTGAGCTTCAATTTTTTTGCATTCCATAGCAAACAGTACATGTGTAACATTTGTTTTTAAAATAAAAAGTCTTAAAATGTTAACAACTAATAAAAAAAAACATCCTATTATGTAAATAAGTTGTCAATTAATAAGAATATGTCAATAACTCATTTGACAAATGTCAGATAGAAACTTATAATTGTAAGGTGACGAAATATCTAGTGAAATATTATTTACTGTCATCATTACAAAGATAAAAAAAACTTATAATGAGAAATTAGTTATTAAAAGCGTTATATTTAGAAATGTGTTGGAAAAAATATTTTCTCCGTTAAACAGAAATTGGGGAAAAAATAAGGGGGGGTGGGGGTGTAATAATTTAGGGAGGCTTGTAATAATAAAAAAAAATCAAACAAAAAAAAAAAAAATCTAATTATATACAGTTCACACATATTACTAAAAAAAGAAGAAAAAAAAGTTGTATTTGGATGTGATTTATCGTGGTGATTGCCCAACATTAACAGTTAAAGTACAAGGTAATAAAGTAAATAAAGTTATTAAAACAAAGACACACACACACACACACAAGTTAAAATATTATTAATAATAAACAACATAAAAAGTCACATTAACTTTCAGTTAGTAGCAATGTAGCAACATTTACAATGTAAACATCTGAAAATTGGTTTATCACAGTCCTGTCCCAGTTATCAAATGTGCCATATGATATCATTGTAAACAACCTACAGTAGCTCTAGTGTGTATGGAGTACCTAACCAAATTTAATTAAAGCTAAGCAAATAGAACTCATTGAGAACTAATGCAACTGTTTTCATAAAAGTTTAAAGAAAAACTGTAGAAAACTCAGCGCAATGATCATACATATCAGGCTTGAGATTTATTTTCGTATGTGTACTTTTTGGTCCATGTAATCTGAAATGCAACATGAGGTCCGCAGCATTCGCAAAATGTGAAGTAAATGTAAAATGAGTTTTCTTCAGCCAAGGCTCATTGAAAGCATGTGACTCAACCAACATTTTATGTGCATTGTAAAACACGCTGCTTCGGCTATAGTCCATTGCATGTTTCATAAGACAGATCCACTAGACACCACTGTTTTGTTGTGTGTTTCGTTGGTCTGTTTTGTTGTATGTTTCAGATACACATCATTCTTGTACTCATTCATGAGAAGACGGGGTTTGATGTAGCAAACATAAGACAAAAGTGCACTGCGACCACATAGTTTTACCTTGATTTTACATTGCTTTTATCTCTTTTTGGGAGTCGTGCTTACCAGACAGAAATCTGAGCGCTCTGCATCACAAATACAGCATCGTACAAAGAGAGCTGCCGAATAAACTGACCATACTAGAAAAGGTTTCATATACTGTAGAGATATGTGAGGCAAACATATTCCATTAAAAATAATAGACACCGTTAAGGTGTTTTGTGGTATTTACTGAGTGTTGTTCAAAGAACTCCATGAAAATGATCCTTTATTTCCTAACAATAAGGCACTGTAAATATCATTCATATGAAAAGGTATAAAAGATGTTGGTATCATAATGTCTGAAGTGTTTGTTTTACCTAAACAGCAGTCTAATGTACGTTTAAGTATGCTTCTGCAGTTTCATTAAAGTGTAGACTGATGCACATATTTCCAATGAGCCTGTGTTGGTTTTCTTACTAAACCAGATTCTGCAGCATTTCCAAAAGTCCTCGCTTCCATGCTTGAAAAAACCCTGAAGTATTATGAATGCCAGGCACACTGTAACTGTGGTAAAACGGTTGTGCTAGTGTAATCTAGTGTAAATATAGCGTCAGTGAGCTGATGCTCTGCTGCTGCACTGTTTCTTAGTGTTTACAGCGCTTGCTTGGTCTGCAGCACGTTTCCATGAAAAGGAAGAAGGCAAGCGCTTCACTTCTATCAAGCATCAAATCAAGTGAGATGAGGCAGCTGGGATGCTCTGCATTATTATATCACTCAAAGGAATGGGGAACATTAAAAGGCTCTCAGCACTCATATTGCGGTGAGTGGCTATGAGCAACGATGGGGACTCGTTCAATTACTGGCACAACCACAGGGCTCTTCTTTCCAGCGCTGCACCTGTATCTCCTGGTTCCTACTGCATTTACCACGCCACGCATTTCACTCTGCTTCTCTGTTGTTTAACATCAGGACAAAAGCATTGCTGTAAGCGGTAAAGAGAGAGTTCACATAAAAAAATGATGAAAATTATCCTTTATTGTAGGAGAATTATTCTAAACTTTGTTTTGAATGAGGAAAGCTTATTTTTCAGAAGTCATACTTCTCGACTTCTGTGATACTTGCTGCTTAATGTTTGTTTTTTGGAAACTAACGCACTTTTTTTTCAGGATTATTTTATGAACAGAAAGTTTAAAAGTTTAACACCATTTGTTTGAAAACTTTTTGTAAAATTCCAAATGTCTTTAATGTCATTGTTGAACAACTTCACTGTATCTTTCCAACCTCAAGTATGTTTATTGTAATGCATATAAAATGCACAAATGCATATAAACACATTTTGAAACAAACTCTCCATTTGTATTCAACCAACAACAAACAAACAATTAAATAAATAAAAACATACATTTTTGAATTATTCTGAGTAAAAGATGGCAGCATTTTAAATTCTGGGTGAACTAAAAATAACTTGAAACGTTAAATATAAATTAACTGTTTATATAATTAACTTAAGCCCGATTTTTTGCATGATTTTAGCCTCAATTTTGACTCGCTGACAGGTTTTGAAAAATCACGACAACAGCCTGAAATCACAGGCAAATCGGTGCTTATTCACTTGAGTAACAATCACACAGTGTGAACTATAAGAGACGGATCTGAAAGAATCGCTGATAAGTCACAGACACCTGTGAGATATTTGGCATGCTAAATATCTGGACCTCTGCGATTCAAATCATGCCATGTAAAATGTGTTCTGGCTGAAAATGACATCAGTGATTACCTACAGCCAATGAGAAAGCAGCATCCACTAGTATGGGTATCTGCAGGCCAGTAAGAGGAAAACTAGTGGAAACTAGTGGAAATTTGGCAGGAGTACTCGCTTCTGTTTGACGTGTCATCACAACCGGGTCGAAAAAAAATTGCTAATTCCCTTAAAAACCAGGTGAGCAGAATGAGTATTTAGCCCACTAAAGGCTTTTTTTCTCATTATGTAGCTAATAACAAGATATACTACATGACCTCGCGTTGTTTACATGTCACTTCAAGAGTTCACACTTAGCTGATGATTGATAATAAAGCGTATTTGGCATGCTGTCCCGGGAGAGAGCCCTGAGCTCAGAATATATGCTAACCACTGAGCCACCATGCCGCCCTATCAGAGAAGGGGAGGAGTTGGGGTGGAAGGGGGGATTCTTCAAGACGAAGATGACTGGAGTGGAAAGCTTTGGTAATTTATAGTGGGTCATGTTTCATCTGATTGGTGCATTATGATGAGCTGATGAGGTACCAGCTGTGTTCAATCATAAGCACATGATCCTCTTAAAATTTAGTTTATAAATAAACCCCACTTCTCGAGTGTGTTTGGTTGTGAAACGTAGTTTGGACATAGTTGTCTGCAATTATTCATATTTTAAAGTCATGTAGTGTGAAACCCCTTGTCGCCGATCCATCTTGCAGTGTAAACACAGCACCGATAGAATGCTACCCCAGACAGTCATGCAGTGTGAAAACATCTGTGACAAGACTACTTTGAAAATCATGCAGTGTGAACTCGGCCTTAATCTCAAGATTTATGAGTGTTTACTACTTACACAACTCTTGATATTAATGGCCTTTACTGACATTTTTAGTAGTTTGAATCTACAGTATGCACACACACACACACACACACACACACACACACACACGCACACACACGATACATCATTTTGTTAAAAAATACATCCATAAAATCACTTAGTTAAACTGCAGAGGTTTTCAACATTAAAAGCATCACACATAAAAAAAAACAACAACAACATTAAAAGCTGTTGGAGCAGAGATCAAGGTCCCAAAATGCCATTCGAAAGCATAGCAGAAAACATATATAAACACATGTATATATTTTCCTGCAGCGTATTCCTTTAAAACTTGCTCTCTCAGGGTCAGCGTGAATGTGTCACCGGATGGAAAGACACAAAACGTCTCTCAGGAGACAGAAACTCTGGCTTGACTATACACTGCCCTTCTGTTGTACGAGGCCAGAGCTCATGGCTGTCGGGGTATTTTTACTCCACTGCTTACGAGTGCAAAACCTTCCCGACGCATAGAAAAATCATGCCTGGCAAAGTTCAAGCGATTATATGGAGACGGAGCAGAAGAGCGCTTTCACTCTCGTTCTGCATCGAAACAGCAGGTAAATTATAGATCCTTGTGGCCGCCGACTTAAATATTTATGAGCCTAAGACGACAACAATAGGTTGACGGCGCAGGATCAGCACCAACGTTTCATCTCCGAACATCAGGTGAGCAGCAATACGGGATGGAGAAAGGGTAAAGCTGCCATGCTACTGTGTAATTGTGCTATTATACCTCAGCGGCGAGCCTACAGTGAAACCCCGCTGTGCCTTTGTGCCGTCTAAGTACACAGTTTATTCAATGGGGTATTTTCTGTGAATCAGTGTGAAAATGGGTTCACCGTCAGTAGAAAACATGGGATTAGCACTTTTATAAGGGCCCCTGGAATCTGCACCGTGCCTCTTTTGTGCAGAGAGGAGGAGAACAACACAACCGGGGCAAGAGATTTGATTTGTCACAGTGAATACCTCCAAAACACACACACGCAGAGACACACAAAGAAACAAACAGCGTGTCTGCAGGGTTCAGAGAGAATGATTCCATTGTTATAAAGTTAACAGCACTGTGAAATGAAATTGATGCAGCACTAGAAGGCAAAACGCCACGTTCAGGGTATTTAAATGAACCTGGCGTTTATGAGTAACAGAAGGCCATGAATGGAGTGAATTTTAATCAGCCGAGCGCGCGCGCGTGTCACACGTTAGTCTCGGGCGTGTGTAAAGTTAACTACATCTGTCTGCATTCGGCAGTGATGACAAGCCTTGGGTTCTCCCCGTCTGTAAATAATGCATGCTGCGTGCTGCGATATCTAAACGCTCGATTCTCCCTCACACCTGGATGGGGCCCGAGCGCTAAAATGCGCCGAAAGGTTGCAGAGGCTAATCGCCAGCGCCACTCCATTAATTACCCCGCAGCAGAGCTTGCGTGCCGGGCCTGGTCACTGCTAGAGCTGGATTTCTGCTGTAATTCTCAATTAGGAAGCAACTCTGCTGGCGCACACGCATTGTGCTCCTACAATGCAAATTGTCGGGGCAGCTTTCCCAGCAGGGGAAGACAAAGGGTAAGAGAAACATAATAACATTTTGCCCTTTTTTTTCAGTCCCTCTCTTCCCTCTGTGTTGGTCTCTTTCTCTCTATATAAAGCCGGTCTGCTGCTGCATCAGCTTTTGCACAGAGTCGATGGTGATTAGCGTTTTCACAGACGTTTGTGTTTTGGATGAGGATAGCAAGATCATGGTGCAAAGGGCGATTTAATTCTGTGCATACATGTGCATGTGTGTGTCAGGTCCTTTGGTGTGTCAGACACTGTTAAAAAGTTTTTATGATTCTGTGGTGTCTTCTGGGATTCTGTATGCTGTAACCTGCTGGGGAGGGGGACTGTTGGAGAAGGAAAAAAACTAATTAAATAAGCTCATAAAAAGGGCAGGTTCTGTTGTGGGGTGTGTACTACCCTCTATAGAAGAGATTGCACATGATCGAATGATGGACAAATTTGTCAGTATGATGAACCACGATAATCACCCTCTCTTTCATACAGTCCAAGCGTGTGCAAGCTCTTTTAGTGCAAGATAAATTCAACCCCGGTGTCACAGAGAAAGATACAGGAAGTCATTTTTACCAACAGTGATCAGATTGTATAACCGAAATCATACTAGATGACTTATGCTGAATTGTAATAGTTTTTAGATATGGACAAGTGTTTACTCGTTGTTTTTGGAATTAAGGTGTGCAGTATGTATGTAATTTTATTATTGTTTTTATATCTATGTAATTTATTTTATTTAATTTTTTAGTATGGAAAGCTCTGCTGTGATGTGAATTTCCCTTTGGGATAATAAAGTCAACAAACAAACAAAAAAATGTGTGACCCTGGACTACAAAAATCAGTAGCTCACTTAAAGATGAAAATTATGCCATCATTTACACTCCTTTCACTCTTCCCAAACCTATTTGAGTTTCTTTCTTCTGTTATACAGAAAAGAAGGCATGAAGAGCTCAGATGTAAAAACCTCTAAATGCCATCAGAAATTTTCTCCTAAATTCTCAGCCTCCTATGTTTATGATTAGTTATTTCACTTTAAAAGTAATGGAAAGAACTTATTTGTCACTTAAAAAGTAAAATTTCTACACCTAGTCAGGGAAAAATGCTAATTTTAAAAGAAAATATCTAACAACATTTAGAGGTTTTTGCATCTAAACTCTTCATATGGTTGATGGAACTCATTGACCTCAATAGTGTTTTTGTTTTCTTACTGAAAGGTAAGTTGGGGTGGGTTACAGCAACAAGCCTTGTGTTCAACAGAAGAAATAAACTCATAAATGTCAGAGAATAAATTATTTGGTACTTTTCTTCTTTTTTTTCTTTTTTTTTTTTTTGGTGAACTATCCCTGCTGCTGAAGTATATACAGTAAGAGTCAAATAATCGATTATTCTTTTACAAAGACCTTAAAATATCAAAACTTAACTTTGTATTATTAATGTACATTGCTAAGAACTTTCTTTGCATTACTTTAACAGTGTTTTATATAATATTTAGATTTTTTTGAACCCTCAGATTTTTTAATAGTTGTATCTCAACTAAATATTGTCCAATCCTAACAAGTCCAATCTACTACATCAATGAAAAAAAACTGAACTTTGTGAATGATTTTGTGGTGCAGGATGAGCTATAGTTAATTCTGATTCTATCACCTATTTGTGGTGTCATGTGTCTGCCAATAGAGGCAGTGTGGCTGTATATGTGCTGTGTAGATATTTGGTGTAATGAGAATATTGAAAGGGGCATCACTGAGTGGAAATGGATGCTCACATCACAGCTCAGCGGGGAGACGGGCTGACTTAGCAGCGACTGTGAGGAAATCAATATGAGCGTTGAAATAACCTCGTTGATATGAATATTCATGGTCGCTAAAGCAAGGAGCAGAATTCTGCTCAGGCACTGGTGCTCATTCATTGTCTGACTTTATAAGTGTACAGTGACATGGCAGAACTCCAAACAAACTCATTCAGCCGAACTCATTCAGTAGGATAAGGTTTTTACTGCCGTATAGCACCTGGGTTACAAAAACAAAATGACAAAATACATTTAAACAAGTAAATCAAAAAAACAGAGCAAAGCTAATTATTACAAAGAGTGAATAGATAAAATTTAAAAAGCAAATTTAAGCAAAAATAAACAAACAAACAAACAAACAAACAAACAAACAAACAAACAAACAAA
>CAIGQQ010032765.1:15064245-15076116 GCA_903798035.1 Danio albolineatus
AGTGTCATTTAATTTTATTGTTTTACTTTTGCACATTTCAAATAGATAATAATCCTCGCAATGAAGCAAAAATATATAAAAATAATAATAATAATTATTATTATTATTAATATATTAATAATAATAATAAACAAACAACAACACAAAGCAATGAATAAAGTGAATGCTATTGTCATTTATTAGGAATAACTGTTTTCTAACAAATTTTATAAATTCTATTTTTATAAACAAAATAGCGAGAACCAAAGTCCACATTCAGGGTCATTCAACAGAGACACACACGACTTGTCTTGTTTTCCATTTCCTTCCTGCGCAACTTTGTTTACCACATTATCAACAAGTAAACTCTTTCATCTGAACCGAGCCCTCAGATGTGCAGAGAAAGCCGAGAGAGCAAGCACCTCAAATTACAGAGATGGATTTCACTGAGTGGCTCTACAAAAAAAGTCCACCGTAGCGTAAGTGTGACTACGGGAGCCCTCACACTCTCAGAGCGACATCGTTATTATCCATCCTCCTCTCCCTTCCTCTGCTGAACAAATGTTCTACAGCACAAAGCTTTTCTTCTGGACTAAAATATCACTGCACCAGGAACGAGAGCCAGATGGCACTGCACCAGCGCTGGGATAAGCACAGCTTTCTTAGTCTGCCTTTCATAGCCATACATCTGAGAGAGTGAGTGTGTGTGTGCACGAGTATATGAGATTTACAGCTGCTCTATGCAGCGGCGGGAGTAATGAACCAAATTTACTGTGTGTTACAGAGCGGTGATGCACACAGCGCTCCGCCGTAATTTTACATGCGGCGACAGCAGGTTCACCCCGCAACAGACTGGGATTTGTGTCGAATCTGATAATTGCATTGAGATTAAGTCAATGACTGCCATCCAAACCTCATTTTTACTTTGAGAAACAATCTGTTGCTGCATTCGCAGTTACGCCACCCAAACGTTCCCTCAGCATTAGCCTTTCAGCTGGAGGCGGGAGGCAGATGAGCAGCATCGGCGCTTGATCCCGAGCCAAGAGCTTCAATATTTCATCTCCAATCATTTTTGATTCTTTTGAAAGGAGGAGGCTGCTGTCAAGAAATCTCTGTTCCCCCCCAACTGGCAGAGATGACACGGGAAAGCTTGAGAAGGAAGCCAGTGTGAAATTTCCACTTGCACATTTAAAAGCTTTGAAAAGATGCTTCCTTTCAGCAGCCGAGCGCTTTAATTAAATTACACTGTACGGCTAAATCATTCCTCGTATTACTTTGTATTTATAATCCTGCTTAACTCGCCCGACGAATTGAAAAACATTCTTCAGTAGGCTCTTAGAGTAATTATGAAAAATAATATTTGACTAACGCTCATTCTGTTTTAAAATTCCCCTTTGTGCTGCCCCAGATATGCCGGGTTTGTAGCAGAGAGTTTGTGAGGCAGTTTTGTGCAAGCAAAAACAGGGGGATTATTTAGAGGGCAAGGCCAGAAAAGTACGGTTAGACTAAATCCCAGGCCGTGACTGTGAGTAGAGATTAATTTGATCCCCGTCCATCTGTTAGGAATTTAGTTATGGTCACAGACTTCAGCCCGAACTCACTTTCTCCATCTGCAACTTTCCTTGTAAACAGGAAGTGATTCCTGTGCAACTTCATATTCACAGTGTTCCTGTAATACTAATAATCTGTCATCACAACAACAGTTTGATGTATCTACACTTAAAATATGGTTTCATTCAACTCAAATACAGCTTAACATCCCCAAATCCACAGAAATACATAAATGCAGACCAACAAAACTATCGTTTTATGAGTTGAACCAAGTTTTGTACGCTGTATAGTAAATCACGCTATCATATGTATGCCATGCGCAGTGCTAAAAAGTTTCAAGAGGGAGCACAACAGAAGCAAAGCACATGACCAAACACACATTCATAAAAAAGACGGAGTAGTTACCAAGTTTTTGCTGCCGTTCTTGCAGAGAGGACCTCGGAAAACTCCCTTGATGTTTCGAAAGTGTCCATTGCTGAGATGCGTGGAGCTGATGACAATATAATAACACGCCATGGGGGACCCGAAGCTTCCATGCACCAGCCGAGAGAGAGAACGAAACAAGTCCACCCAACAAACCTTTGGTTTCTCGGTTTCAGACACCAGCTCACTTTCCCTCAGTCAGGAACGGAGCAAGCGTGTTCCCTCATCCTCTCGAATCCTCAAACATCAGCGCTTACAGCTGGCTCTGCTGTAGTCACTTTTGCAGCTCTCTCTGACGTGTTCTGTTATCCTCCAGCAGTGTGTTTATCCCGTTCTCTCCTCTTCAGCGCGGAGCAGCTCGTTCCTCTCGCTCAGTCTCGGCTCTCTGCGCTGGGCTGAAGTGTGTCTGGGCTGCTCGTTGCGCAAGTGATACGCGCTAGTGAGAGAGCTCCGCTGGGTCTGGCAGAGGAAAGCATGGTGTTATAGCGCAGCGCTCCAATGAACGGGGCCAATGGCGAACAAGCCTCTGGTCTGATGGCGAGGACTGGGATGAGAATTGCATCTGTCACACGCTGCTCTTCCAGATCCACTGAGTCAGCCTCTACTCTCCAGCCAACCAGGATTCAGCATCTTTTCCCTCTCACACACCCCCTCTCTCCCTCATTAGTCCTCTCTCTCTCTCTTTCTCTCGCTCGTGAGCGCGTTCGTTCTCGGGAAGGAGCTGAGGCAGCAGTCAGGAGCAGGTAAAGGAAGACTGAGGCGCTGAGAGAGACGCTTCGGTATGTGTTACATACACCATCATACATCTTTTATTAGGTTAATGTGAGCTATAAAAAGATTTGTATGGTCTGCAGACACATATATCTGGAAATCAAAAGTCCCAGATGGAGTGGTTTACACACATTGCATGTTTTCCAATGAGGAACTGTAGAAATCTGTCAAGTTAATTTGAGTTAAAGATTTGTGACTTCATTATTAAGAAAAGATGGCAATGCTTTAGAATTCAGCCTGCACACTGAAAAAAATTATGTCTCCAATATTGTTGCAAACTATTTAAATGTGTTGAATTTAAACAAACAAATTAAATTTAGTAGCCTTCAACTTAGTTTGTTTGTTTAAATTCAGCCCAAATAAAATGTTGACAAACAATTAACTTAAAAAAATTAGTAAATCCAAGGAATCATCTTTGAATCATTATTTTTTTCAGTGTGGCAGGTATAAACAAAAGTATGTTTGAGTGAACAATGATAGGAAACAATAAGGTTTGGGGAAAACAGCACGACTTTCATTTACAGCCCACAATTGTAATATTATTTATCCTGTAACTACAAGAATCCTTGTGTCTGCTTCACAAAAAACTTCAGCACTACACACTTGTATCCCAGTGCTTATATACTCTGAAATTGGGTTCATGCAGATGCAATTTTAAAAGAGGAAAACAACATTTTCTCTTGCACAATTATATTGCTTTATGTTTTTACAGTACAAATGCACCTATTTTCCCTTTGTTTTTCTAATTATCAAGATAAATATAACATTTGCAGGCTGTAAATGAAAGCCTTTCTCACCCTCAATGATGTCCCAAACCTTTCAAACTATTACGCTATTATTACAAAAAAGTATGATCTACTATGCTTAACTCACCATGTAATTTGTGTGCAGTAATTTAAAACGATGGCCTAAAATTGCATTATAGATGCTAGCTTTGGAATGATCAAACAGCAATTTTAAAAGCATTTTATTTTAATGAAAACCGGGGAGGGAAAAAAAACAAGCTTCAAAACTTGCTTGAGGATTGGAAATCCTGTGCATCGAGTGCCTATTTAAGACCCACTCTGACTGCGGCACTGAACAGAACGAGAAGGAAAGAGAGAAGCTACGAGCTTCTACAGAGCATGTGGCTGTATGAAGCATGCCAGAGAGAGAAAGAGAGAGAGAAAGAGAGAGAGAGTTTCCTTCCCACCCCCCAATTTTAGAAGAGCAATAATGCCTCGTAACTAAGCAACGCAGTTTCTGAATCAATTCTAAATTGCATACAGTAGGAGAGGCAGATGTAAGGGGCAAGGCGAGTGGGTGCACACATGTACAAATGTGTACAAATGTGTCTTTCAATATGGTAAGAGACACTGAAACCTGTAACTTTTCAATGAACGTAAAAAAAAAAAATGAAACCATAGGAAATATGTCATTGGTGAATTATATTAATGAAAAGTACAGCGACAGAAAGACGTCTTTGGCAGGTTTGAGACTGCAGCATAATTGAGCCGAGTGGAAGACAGATATCTTGGAAAGCACTGTGACCAACTGCCAATTAAAATGAACCATCAGGGGCTGATTTCAAATGGGAGAACAAATGCTGTTATTCATTTCGGAAGTGTTCGAACATGCTCTTGAAAATATTTATCTTTTCTTATATATATGGAGTCAAGCAGTAATATCTTGTTCTATAAATTATGAATATGACTGAATGAAGCGAGATTGAATGCACTGTAGAATAGCAGATATGTCTCTAGAGTAAATGCTTTATGCTGTGTCTGGCTTTTAAAATCTGTGTATTCATTTGTGTAAAATCATAAATGAAAACCAAGTACAATTTAGTGTGAATGCTTATTCTTTTATATATTGTCTTAAATGCAGATCATAATACTTTTTTTTCATAAATATTTCCATGGAGCATTTTTTTCATCCATATTTTCACATTTATTTTCACAATAAGTTACACATTGAAGTTATACAACATTTAAAATCAATAAAGACCCTTTCCTCACATTTAATATGCTTTCTATGTATATGAAATCACCTTTGAACATCGAAATTTGAAGCAGACATCAAAATGGGACATCAAAAACTTGACTAATTTAACTTCTTGAGCACGTGTGTCAACTTCTGTACAGAAATAACAATAACAACTTACATGAAACATATCTGTGCCATACAAGGGCTGCTTATTGACTCTTATTCAGCTTCAATTAAATTCCTGATTTAAAAAAGAAAATCAGATTTGCAAAGGATGGATGATTTTGAAACTAATCATCATTCATTATTTATCCAAATGCATTTATCGACCACCAAATCATTAG
Source organism: Danio albolineatus (assembly GCA_903798035.1). Taxonomy (NCBI): domain Eukaryota; kingdom Metazoa; phylum Chordata; class Actinopteri; order Cypriniformes; family Danionidae; genus Danio; species Danio albolineatus. The sequence continues at coordinate 15,069,279 of CAIGQQ010032765.1, forward strand.
CTTCGTAATGAGTGTGGTGTGGACCATTTATCTGAGAGAAAACATCAAATGCATTTCCGATAAAGGCGCATCCCTTCCCCTTAAACAGCCGATAAGTGAACCACAAAGAGACCCTTATTAGTAAACTACTGGAAACGATGTTGCATGAAATGCTTTACCTTGCAATATCAGCCCGTTCAGCGGAGGGAAATATAATAACCGCGACTGTAAGAAAGAGCAGGGAGAAAGTTTTCCTCAGAACTCTTATAGTTCGACCTGTCAGCTGTCAGGCAGATTTGTTCCAAGTGAAAAGCTCCACTTCGCCGGTGCTACGGTGTGGTCATGCACACACACACACTGTACAGTGGTGTTCAGTTAAGGGCATGCACAAGAAGGCAGATCGGGCCCCTGTTTCCATCTGTCTTTCTGTCAATACTAGTTGAGCTGCCCACCAACCTCTGCAGTTCAACACGATGCGCAACCAAGTAAAGGCTTTAGAAATAACTTACGTGTGGGTGGTTCGATTCTTCTCAGAAAACAATGTTAATATATTCTGCAATCAGCAGAGTTATGATGACTATATCTCTGAAAGCAGGACGCGTCTGTTCATTATCAACAACCTGCAGTAAAGGTGCTGTCTTTCATTTTTTTTAACATCCACCACACATCCAGGCTCAATCCAAAGTAATTTCTCTCAGTTACTCCCCAACAAAGACGCAGCTACACTGCCAAATCTTGTAACTACTGTGCTGTTTCATGGTCTGATGATAAAGCGCAGTAGTTGGAAAGGACAGGCTTTGTTCTTTATAATAATGGCATTCAGATCTGAACAATGAGCCGAGTGCACAAACACGAAATTAGCTTTGACTGATTGCTACCTGTGCGATCGCCTCGCCGCTGCCTCCCACCCAACATGCATGACATTTCATAAACCAGAAAATTACAAAACCCCATTATTCTTCTATAATACGCAGCCATGCATGCAGCGACGTTCATTTCTCTTACGTGTTAGCACAGCGGCTCTGGGAATGGCGAACATGGCAATTAAACAGATCTGCTGTCATCGTCCTCTGCGTGGTTCAGAGGGAGTGTGAAAGTTTTTGCCAGCATGACAGAAAACTTTCAACAGTGATGTTGTTAAAAGAACAAGATTTCTGCTGAGAGGTACATATTGTCGATTTCAATAGAAGTAAGTGTGGATGGGGATTAAACCGGAAGTGTGACTCCATTTAGAGTCCAAGCAGAGGCTTTTCAGTTTCATTAAATATTTTATTCAAATTTTTGGTCACATTTTATTTTAAAGGGGGCCTATTGTTCAAAAATCACTTTTATATGGGGTTTAAACACAGTTGTGTGGCAACAGTTTGTGAATATAGCCAGCCTCTAATGGTGAAAATGGATTAATTCAATTTTCTATAATCACACTTGATTAAAACAGTCTGCAGAAACACTTTGATTGACATTCTTCCTTCGTACACGTCGGGGAAAGCCCCGCCCATTACTGACAATCTGTCCCTCATTAGCATTAACAGCCCTGAGTGAGAAGTGAGAGTTCTGAATATGTCGCCATGCTGACACAGGCGTTTATGGCTACATCACATTTTGAAAAAAATGGTGTAGAGCACAATGTCACTTGAATTCAACTGAACTGCACAATTTGATGCAAAGCCTAAAAGGGCCATTTCAAAGCATTTGAAACTTCTAAATACACGCAATAGGGACATCAGAGACTTATTTTACATCTTGTATAAAGGGGCATAATAGATCACCTTTAAGGTAGAATGCTCACAATTTAATAGCTAAATAAACTCATTATTTGCTGTAGGGTAACACTTTATTTTACCATTTTATTGATGGTCCATTTGAGTATTAGTAGACTGTCTACTTAGTATCTGTTAATACTGACATTTAACTGACTATAAGAAACTTTGCAAGTACATGTCAACTTACACTAACCCTAACCCCAACCCCAACCTAACAGTCTACTTAGAATATAATGAGAATTAGTTGCAATGTAACTTAAATTCAACAAACGGACCATCAAAATAAAGTGTGACCAGTAGTAGTTAGGTTTACAGTACATACAGTATTAGCCAGGGTTAGGGATAAGGTCATACAGAATATGTACTCTGAGTAGGAACTTTTTTTTCTCAACAGCCATTGTGGCTAGTTACCAGCCACTTGGCATTTTAACTAGCCACAGTTTTGTTGTTGGGGAAAACGTGTTATATTTGCTTAAATCCGTTTATATTGCTTAATTTATTTCACATGACATGAAAACCAAAATGCAAACCTGTCAGTTGCATATGTCTTTGAACTATGGGAGTAACTAGAGCACTTAGAAGAAATCTGCACAGACATGGGAGAACATGCAAACTCCACACATAAAAGTCCAATTATTTGAACCATTGGGTGCACACGGTCTTCCAGAAGGTCCAGTAGTCCTTGGCAGTGACATGTCCATCTACCACAAGTATTGAGCCTAGGGAATGCCATGATATTGCAGCTTAAACGATCACTTTTCTATGCCAATGCTTTGCTCTGGGCATGCAACAGTCTGGGTGGCATTCTACTTTGGGGTTTCTCCATGCTGTAACTCTCCCAGACATGAGAAAGACGATGAAGGTGGACTCATCAGAGAACAATCCATATTTCACATTGTCGCTGCTATCACCACTGAAACCAACTTACGGCATTGGCACGAGTGACCAAAGTTTTGACTATAGCAGTCTGACCATGTACATTGACCCTGTGGAGTTTTGGTGGAAACAGGAACGTTGAGCTGCATGTTTAATTCAGCAGTGAGTTGGGCATCTGTGGTTTTATGATTTTTGGATACAATCCAGGTAAGCACCCGTACATCCCTTTCAGACAGCATCCTCTTGCATCCACAGTTACTCCTGTTGGATGCGATTAGTCCTACTTGATTGTTTGCTGACAATACCCAGGATACCGTGGCTCTTGATACATCACAAAAACTTGCTGTCTTGGTCACAGTTGTACCAGTGAGATGCGCAACAATAATTTTTCCTCTTTTGAACTCTGATATTTCACCCAAAATGGTGTGTGCATTGCAGACATACCAAGCCTCCCAGAACTTATCATTCTTTTCCGGCCATTCGGGAGTCTCTATGCATATGAGGGAGACTCCCGGATGGCCACAAAAGAATGATAATCTCTCGGAAATTGTGCGTACCCCCAACCCGCTCTTCAGATATGTTGTGCACAACCCCCCAATATATATGCAATATTTTTACGCAAAACTGTGCTCTTAGTTTGCTAATTAAACCATCACACTCTGCTCTTACTAGTAGAAAGTGCCATCAAAGAAGATTGACCACAAAGCTTGTCAAACATATTTAGCCATGAAACCTACAACATTAAATTGGCCAGTATATATATCATGTTCAAAGATAAACTAAAGTATTTTAACATCACAACATGATATCATTAGCATGGCAACACAGGTCTGTGTCACTGGTTAAAATTGCTTATTTCTATGGATGTGAACATTCCTACAGTTTGAGATAATACAGTATAAGTCCATATGTCAGCAAAATATCTAATGCTGTTCCAGCGGATTTTTTATATTTTAATGAAGAAAAAAAAAGTTATATTATCCCTTCACTGCCATTATTTAAAAAAATAAATAAAACAAAGACTTTTGATCTGTTACATTATGACTAACAGATGAACAAAAGTGATAGATCTTTTATTCTTAAGTGTAAAAGATTATCAAAAAAAATTTACTCGCATTTTTTCTGATTGGTTGCGGCTGATTTGAAAGCAAGCTAGTAGTTAGCTGCATACAACATATGCTGGAATAGTTGCCGGTTTATTCCACTGTGGTGACCTCTGAAATAGAGACTAAGGCGAAAGAAAATGAATGAATGAATGAATGAATGAATGAATGAATGAATGAATGAACGAACAAATGAAATGTCTGTTGAACTGTGTTCAAAAATGCTTTAAAGTTAATTTTACAAAATAAATCAAATAGAAGAACAAAGTCTTTCTGAACACTGTCTTCCTGATTTATCAATCAAAATCATGACATGGCAAATTTCCAACAGTAAACTAATGTAAACGTTTTCATACAGACTCCAGTGCTTTCACTATCACTGCCGTTGACAAATGAATTTGACAAAATGTCTGTCATGTGTGGAAGTTTCATCAAGGAAGCTTATGCAAAAAAAGTGCTTTTACACAATTTAACTCTGCACAAAGACTTGTAAAGCTCACTACATGTCTGCCTGCATCTGCCTACACATCAAAATGAATGGGTGGAGCTAATGGGAATGATGTAGAAGCACACTGTATAACTCGCCGGTGACCTACTCACACCTGCAGCTTCTCTCAATGGACGTCCAGCATTCTCCAGCCTCCGGCACCTAGAAAGCAGCTTTGCACAAGATGTTTAGCCAGAGGAGAAAGGGTCGTGCCAAACCAAGCCTATAGTTTCTCTCGAGGTTCTTCCTTCACTTTCGTCAATTGCTGAAGTTTTGTTCCTTGCACTGTCACCACTGGCTTGCTTGGTTTGGGACTTATGGAGCTGCGCATCGATGGATTTGCTCTTCAGTGTTTGGACATTCAGCAGTAAAATTGAAACCACACTGAACTAAACTGAACTGAATTAATAAAGATTAATTGAATTGGGGTGACACAGTGGCGCAGTAGGTAGTGCTGTCGCCTCACAGCAAGAAGGTCGCTGGTTCGAGCCTCGGCTGGGTCAGCTGGCATTTCTGTGTGGAGTTTGCATGTTCTCCCCGTGTTCGTATGGGTTTCCTCCAGGTATTCCGGTTTCCCCCACAGTCCAAAGACATGCGGTACAGGTGAATTGGGTAAGGCTAAATTGTCCGTAGTGTATGAGTGTGAATGAGAATGTGTGGATATTTCCCAGTGATGGGTTGCAGCTGGAAGGGCATCGACTGTGTAAAACAAATGCTGGATAAGTTGGCGGTTCATTCCACTGTGGCGACCCCAGATTAATGAAGGGACTAAGCTGACAAAAAAATGAATGAATGAATTGAATTGTATACAGAGATTAGTTATTAGCGACTAGCCTTAAAATCAAGTTGATCACATAAAATAGAAAGTAAACCTATAGTAAATTGGAACTGTTAAGTTGACTTAATTTTTATAATTATGGACACAGTTCATTTGCTTTATAATGTTAATGCATGTTTACAATTTATTTATTTTAAGTAAAGTCAGCAAATCTTCTGCAGTGGCACACTATGACATCATTCTGAGACAAAATCCAAGACAAATGAATTTGGCAGCTTTGTCTTTTCCAATAAAAGCTGTTTTCAGATGTACATTTTGATTTCTAAATCTTACAATGTTTTTACTTACTTCAATGATCAGATACATGCCAAAATATCAAAGAAAATTTGATTGATCAAGTCATGATTTGTATACTAAATCAGAGATCAGCGCACCAAGGCTCACAGGCTTCATGAATATCCCTAGTAACACGTACATACTGCCGTGATATTTATGCCACGCAGTGTGCAGAGCATATGCATCCATGCTAACATCTAAATATACAAACTCGGAGCTAAAAATGAATAACCGTGGGGTATTTTCTCCCTTCGAACAGAACAGCAGCCATGCCATGTTGTTACAGTCGCTCGTGCTGGCAAAGGGAGAGAAGTGAATCTAAAAGGATAACACACAGAGAGCTTTGTTAAACAAGGGAACTTTTTGGCAACAAGCGCACCGCTCCGACAGATTTAAAGCTCTGAGCTCAAGAGTACATATGGAGCAATGAGCCGACCGCTGCTCGGGGAAAACTGCTCAAACTTCACCCAGCTGACAGCAGAACAGACAATGTCAGAGGGTCTGACCAGCTGGAAGACTCTGCTCCTGCTTAATCTCAGACATATTTGTAGAAAGTCTCTCGAGGTGCTGCGGTATAAAGATCTTAGTGTAAGAGCAACCCCCCCCAAAAATAAAAAAACAGCCACTTTATACCGGGGCGTTCTATTAGCCGAACAGCATTATCCAATAATAGCTTCCAAGAGGGAAACTATAACTCATTTTCGAGCACATTTGGATAGCAGAATTTATTTTATGCTGTTCAACAGATAAGAAGTGAAGCTTTCCTTCCGTGTGCCATATGGACATCAGGCTGCGGCGTTCTGAACCGTAGCCTGCTCCCAAATTAATTAAGTCGTTAATTTGTAGCACAGGGGAACATTTCAAACTTGTTTAGCTCATGTCACAGTCTGGCGTATATAAGTTTATTTGAACATGTCTGTCATGTTGTCGCCCTAATGCCATCATACAAGCCTGAGATAATGGGTCTTGACAGTCTGTGAAACAATTCTAATATCATCTTAAGACGAAGGTCAGCTAAATCTCTGATGTTCAAATGCACAGTAAAGATATTCCGTAATTCGTGATGAACAGTTTATTTACACCTAGGAACTGCATTATGGGACTTTTATCTCTGCTATGTTGATTTTAACAAAGCAAATTGTATTGACATTTGAGAAGTTTGAAAGCTTATATTGTCTCATTTGTAATAAAAAACGAGAGAGAAAGTGTTTTGGCAGTTTGTTACCAGGTTTTTGTACTGTAATTTACAACACCAAATTAGAATTGCACTGTATGTTCGGCCACCAAAAACGTTTAGCACTAAAACAACACCAAGACTTGCATGAGTTGTTTGAAGCAACGTGTGTGGTGTGTCTAATCGTTATGTTTTGATCCTCTGCACTTCATCGTGCCTGTACTTAATCTGAGATATAAAGATCATTACTATAAGATCACTGCTAGATCTATCTATCTGTCTATTTATCTATATATCTATCTATCTATCTATCTATCTATCTATCTATCTATCTATCTATCT
>CAIGQQ010032765.1:15076126-15087855 GCA_903798035.1 Danio albolineatus
TCTATCTATCTATCTATCTATCTATCTATCTATCTATCTATCTATCTGTCTGTCTGTCTGTCTGTCTGTCTGTCTATATATATATATACACACACTTTTTTTCTGCAGCAATGCCGATGGTGTTTTCTTAACCTGCTAGTCTTAATTTTACAAGTTATATAGATTATATAAATCTATGTTTCTCAAGCTCTATGAGAAGACTGTCATTCATGCCTTTTCAGGTGCCATCAGAAGACAATTGCCTGTGATATCATGTAGTTTTGTTTTTTGATCGTAAGCATGATGTACATAGGCCTATAGTTTTAATAACATTTTTACAATACAGTTATAATAATATTTATACAAACTAGTGTGCAACTTAATCAAAACTGATTTAAAAAAAAAACAGTTTTAAATTTCGTTTTGTAGTTCGGGCCCAAACAAATATCTGTTGCATTTTTTTTAATCGCTTAAGTTCATTTGACTGAATATATAAAGATTAGAGGATATTATGTCACGGTTCGGGTTGGGGAAAAGGAGCGAGGACTCAATTGCAAAGATAAAAATTGTATTTATTAATAATGAAATAAAACAAAAGGACAAAACAAACTACCCTGAGAGGGAAAATATTAATAAAAAGGCAAAAACAAACTTTACTAGGCTAGCAGGAAAAAAGCAGGGCTGGACAGGACTCGACACAACATGACAGGCAGATATTCGACGACAAACTGGCACAGGACCGCAGACATGAGGAGAATATAAACCATGATTAATTAACAAACAAACAGGTGAACATGATCAACTAATAATGGGTTAACAAGGAGGGTGGGGCTAGACAATAGACGGGAGAGCACATGACACAAGAAAACAGAACAAGCCATGCGCTCATATAAAATGGGACAAGGACACACAGCCAATGAGAGAACTTATTAACTGCGTGCTCAAAACAGACAACGGAAACACGCAGCCACTACAGTATGTAAACACAGGGCCACGTGCTTAGACAAACATAAGACACAAGCACACGATAAAATAAAAACATCTTACCTTGCGCTCACACACGCAGCATGCACATTTCATCCCAGCACCACCCGAAACCGAAACCAACTAGACTTAGATGCTGGGATTTAAAAAACACGCTGCTGACTGATGAACACAAACACCTGGATGAGCGCGCGTGATCACAAACACGCCCAGACCCCTTGCGCCTGTATCAAGCGGGAGCGCGCACGGTCCAAGCGCGCCCACAATCGGCACTCATACAGAGACACAATGACAACACACAGGACTAGACAGAGCTAGTGTCCGGACTCTGCCACCAAAACAAGAATTAACAAGACTGGAGTGGCAGAACCCTGACAACAATTGCCTGTGATATCATGTAGTTTTGTTTTTTGAATGTAAGCAGGATGTGGATAAGCCTATAGTTTTAATAATATTTTTACAAGATAGTTATAATAATATTTATACATAAACTAGTGTGCAACTTAATCAAAACTGATAATAAAACTGTTTTAAATTTGGTTTTGTAGTTCGGGCCCAAACAAATATCTGTTGCATTTTTTTAATCGCTTAAGTTCATTTGACTGAATATATAAAGATTAGAGGATATTATGTCACGGTTTGGGTTGGGAAAAAGGAGCGAGGACTCAATTGCAAAGAAAAAACGAGTATTTATTAATAATCAAATAAAACAAAAGGACAAAACAAACTACCCCGAGGGAGAAAATATTAATAAAAAGGCAAAAACAAACTTTACTGGGCTGGCTGGAAAAAAGCAGGGCTGGACAGGACTCAACACAACATGACAGGCAGATATTCGACGACGAACTGGCACAGGACAGCAGACATGAGGAGAATATAAAGCAGAAATAATTAACAAACAAACAGGTGAACATGATCAACTAATAATGGGTTAACAAGGAGGGTGGGGCTAGACAATAGACGGGAGAGCACATGACACAAGAAAACACCACAAGCCATGTCCTCACATAAAACGAGACAAGAACACGCAGCCAATGAGAGAACTCATTAACCGCGTGCTTAAAACAGACAACGGAAACACGCGGCAACTATGTAAACACAGGGTCACGAGCTTAGACAAACGCAAGACACAAGCACACGATAAAATTAAGACATCTTACCGTGCGCTCACACACGCAGCTTGGACATTTTATCCCAGCGCCACCCAAAACTGAAACCAACTAGACTTAGATGCTGGGAATGAAACACCAAGCGGAGAACTGACAAACACAAACACCAGGACGAGCACGTGCGATTGTGAACACCCCCAGTCCCCTTGCGCCCATATCATGCAGGAACATGCACGGTCCAAGCATGCCTACAATCGGCAATCATACAGAGACACAATGACAACACACAGGACTAGACAGAGCTAGTGTCCGGACTCTGCCACCAAAACAAGAATTAACAAGACTGGAGTGGCAGAACCCTGACAACAATTGCCTGTGATATCATGTAGTTTTCTTTTTTGAACGTAAGCATGACGTACATAGGCCTGTAGTTTTAATAATATTTTTACAAGATAGTTATAATAATATTTATACATAAACCAGTGTGCAACTTAATCTTAATTTTAAATTTGGTTTTGTAGTTCGGGCCCAAACAAATAAAAAATCTGTTGCATTTTTTTTAATCGCTTAAGTTCATTTGACTGAATATATAAAGATTAGAGGATATTATTGATGTATTTATTGGGTAAAAAAAGAAATTGCTACTTTTTACTGTAACAAGTCCCACTCCCCAGAGGTGATAAATAAATACTTTCATAATTTGTAATTGATTTATTCTTTGAAACGTTAATATTAGATTATGCAATTGTAATGCCTTGATTTTAGTAAGGTTAGTACACAGTCATAACCACATATGCAATGGTACTAAGAATTGGCATAATGTATTTTGGTGTTCAACCTCTTTTTCGGTTTTCGGTTTCGGACAAGAATTTATTTCGTTGCATCCCTACACCAAACCAAACTATATATATGACCTCAAACTATTAAAATGACAACAAAAGTAGTTTTTTTCAAACATTTCAACTTCATAAGTTTTTGGAAGAATGATGAAGGCCCCATAATGCAAATATAAAAGCATAAATAACTGAAAGAAATAATAACTAAATAAGCATGAATACATGACACGGAAACTGTTATTTTACTGATTTTTTACAGTGTATGTATGTCTGTAGCCGTATTACGATTTATGAAAAAACAATACCACGCTAGCCAAAGCGAAAAAGTGCCGAGACAAACTAATTAGTTAAATGGATGGGTCCACATCTGAGGTGAAGCCATGTATTGGAAAATTGTCATTTCTAACCCAGTTTTACAGTCGGTGCGTAAATGGACTTCTGTGTTGCAGTTGCAGCTAAAATTCTTTTTTTTTTTTTTTTTTTTTTTTTTTTTTTACTACTACTGCCGCGTCACACTACGACATCAACAACTACTACAACTATGATGTCTACCACTACTGTTACCACTACAATGACTACTACTACAATAAGATCTACAACTACTAATACCACTACAACAATGACTACCACTACTGATACCACTACAAAAAATACCACTACAATGACTATTACTATTGATACCACTACAACGACTACTACCATTTTGTCTACTACTACTGATACCACTACAACAATAACTATTACTACTACTGATACCACTACTACAATGACTACTACTACGACTACTACTGATACTACTACATCCGCTACCTACAACTGGAACTACTACATCCACATCTATCACTACCGCCACTGAAACTACAACATTAACGACTGCTACTTCAACATCTACTCCTTACGATGCAACTATTACTACTACTACCACAACATACTACTACTACACCAATGAAGTCTACTACTACAGTTACTACTACAACTACTACTTCAACAACCACAACTACTACCACATCCACTACTACTACTACTACAATGACTGCTACTCTAACTACTATGAAAACAATGACAGCAACCTGAATAATGACAATTGTAGAAATACTTATATTAATGATAATGAGGGGACAGCTGAAGAACAAGTCAAAACAGTAATAATAGTAATAATAAAAATAAAAGTAGAAGTAATGATATTAATGATAATAGTGAGGAGGTGAGGGGGGGTTGGGAAATCAGGAAGAGGACAAACAATGATGGTAATATTATTAATAATATTAATAATAATAAATCACAATAATTTGTAGAAGAAGGAAAAAAAGGGAAGAAATGAAAAAAATGAAAGAAGATGAAATAGAAAAAGGAAAGGGAGAAAAAAATAAAAGTAGAAGAAAGGAAAAAGAAATTATAATAATAATAGCAATTATAATAATAAAAATTAAAAATTACTACAATAAAGATAGTAAACAAATAATAGGAACAAAGTAAAGAATAATATTATTTAGAAGAATAACAATATGCAGAAGAATTTTTTTTAATATAAAATGTAATAGCAATAACAATAATAACAATAATAATAATGGTAATGATAATAATAATAACAACAACAAAACAATAGCATTAATAACAATTTGTGGAGGTGGAAGTAATATGTTCAGCCTTTAAGTGTGTAGTGTGTGTCAGTTGCTTTGTGGTGCATTAAAAAAGTATGACATGCAGCATGGATTAGTCCAGTGCAATGCCCAGGCTACCATGCCCATGTCACACTTACCCTGTGAATGTAGTATATGCAAGGAGGAGATATAAATGCAAGTGCGTGTGCATTTTTTTTTTTTTAATATATAGATATATATATTTATTATTATTACTATTATTATTATTATCATTACTACCACCATCATCATCATCATCTTTTTTTTTTTTTTTTTTTTTTCATCTAATCCCCATTATTATTATTATTATTATTTTTTATTATTCAAATAATTGTTACTGATTTAAACTGTTGTTGGATTGGTACTGATGGAAAAAAATAATAATAAATAACAGAAAAATAAAATGAGAGAGAGAGTGAGAGAGAGAGAGAGAGAGAGAGAGAAGAAAAAAAATGAATATAGAACAAGAGGGGAAAATGAAGAAGTACGTAAAGACCAAATTATATTGTTGGAAGATACTACTAATTTATTTTTTAATTTAATTCATATTACATTTATAATATTTATAAAATATATTTATAATATTATATTTTATATTATATTTGATATTAGGAACCGTTTCTACCTCTACCTGACCCCCTCTCCCCCCTCCCCTCTTGTTTGTGTACTGATGAAGGTGTTATTGGCAAATGGCTTCAGGCAAAGAGGATCTTCAATGGAGATATATTCTGTTAATAAGTTTTTCCAAATAGAGATGTGAATGGTGTTTCTTGATTTCCAGTTCATGAGGATAGTTTTCTTGGCGATAGTTAGAGCCACCAGCAGTAACTGACGACTGGAATTATTTATATCTATTGTGGATATGTCACCTAATATGCAGAGGGAGGGAGAAAGTGGGATGTGACATCCCATTAAGTTTGAGAGTGAGTCAGTAACCTCTTCCCAAAATGTTTTAATAGAAGTGCAATGCCATAGGGCGTGAAGATAAGTGTCTGGGGTATTTTGTGTGCAATGTGAACATATCTCTGACGTGAAACCCATTTTAAATAATTTCTGCCCAGTTAGATGAGATCTGTGAAGTACTTTATACTGTATCAGTTGTAGGTTAGCATTTTTAGTCATGAAGTATGTGTTTTTGCAAATTTGAGTCCAGAATGCAGCATTGGGAGTAATAGATAAGTCTGATTCCCATTTAGCGGTTGGTAGAACTAATGCGTTGTCTGATTTTGAAAGCATTTTGTATATCTGGGAGAGTAATTTTTTGGAGGAAGATATATTAATAAACTCTGAGATTTGAGGAGAAAGGTCTAGACTGATTGATTGGTTTAGTAATTTTGAATTAATTGATGATTTGATTTGTAAATATTCCAAGAAGCAATTACTCCCAATGCTGTATGTCTGGACTATATGGGAAAATGGTGCCAAGTTATTATTATTAAAGATATGCTGAAGTTGTGTGATTCCCTTAACTGCCCATGTGCGAAAGTTGAGTGGCTTCTTGTTAGCTAAAAAATCAGGGTTGTTCCAAATTGGGGTGTATTTAGATGGTGTGAGTGGGGACTTTGTGATCTGATGGAATTTCCACCAGGCTGTCAGAGTTGCTTCTATTGTTGGTACTTTAAAGCAGTGATGTTTTTTAATTGTTTGACTGTGAAAAGGTAATTCTGAAATGTTAATGTCTTTGCAGATTGATTGTTCAATATCTTGCCATGTGTATTCTGATAAGTTAGGTTTAATCCATTTGTGTATATTTTTGCCATATATATTTGCCGTATATTTTGTGTATATTTAATCCATTTGTTGCAGCTAAAATTCAATAACCGCACAGTAATCACTTTACCCTTTAGAAAATTATTGATCTGGACACAGTCGTCTCTGGCTGACTTGATATCAGAGTCTGATATTCCTATGGGTGCTAATCTAGCATCGCCGAAGCCGCTCTCGCTTCACTTCTGAGCGGAAAAGTTGACGGGCCTCTGAGACGAGCAGTTTATTAGCACAGCTTCCACGGCAACTACAAAGGTGGATACTAAAAATACACAGCAGTGGCTGTATAAAGCGCACACCCCTCCTGCACGCGAGAAATCTGTAAATGACACTTCACAACATTGAGGATCTTCTGTGATGCTGGAATGATTCAGGCATGAAGAATGACAACTAGTGGCTTCAATGGCTTTGCGGCACAATCGTTGGCATTGTGGCACTTTTTGCTTTCCATATTCCTCAACACATGTTGGCATGCTTGCAAGTGCTCTTTGCTGCCCTGGGTGATGTCAAAAGCTACGTTCAAAGAAACTAGCAAACTGCCTGATATTTTATACTATGTGCATCTGTATGCATTATGCAAAGCAAACATATGTAAGTAGTTCCGCAGTATGCTGGGTTGTTATTACATGATTTCATTGCTGCAAATTTAACACTCTTATTTGTTTTTTTTATATATATTCAAGTACAGTTTGACTGTACTTGAATATATATATTAAATATTATTAAATAAATAAAAATAATATCAAATTAAATTATATTCTTATGTCACTTGCTGTTGCTCAGCTATGCCTATAACTGTTTTCATTTATATGTACGTCTTCGGTAGCTGTTTATATCCAGTAGTAATTACAAGTACAAGTAATTACATGCAAGTCAATGGCATACATTTTTATCAGTTCATGCATATGCAATTTGCTTTCTGTACATCTAAATGATTTTTACTTTGCAAGCACCATGCAACATTCATTTGAACTTCGAAAAAGCAAGCAGAAAATGTGTGCATTTTTAAAAAAATGTTATTTTTATGGAAATATTTCTTAGAATGTCATAACTTCTTCCTGTCAAATCAAATGAGTCAAGAATCCATTAATACAATTAGACTGATATTGTGTTTGTTATTTTTTTTCTCAATGGAGGTGCACTCAAGGGCATTGCATGAAATAAAATTGTATTTTAACATGTTACCCAGCATTCTCTTATTTACACCTAACTTTAAATGGGTGATCTGGAGTGTATTTTTAAAGCTTGATTGTGTTTATGGGGTGCAAGGCAATGTGTGCTAAGGCTTCATTTGTGAAATAGCATGTTTCAAAAATCAAAATCTTACTTTGATTATATACAACTACTCAGCTAACATAAAAATGACTGTCATATTTCCTAGTTCCTCCAAAAGCCCGCCGTCAAGAGGCTCTGACTGGTCAGCTAACATAATTAGCTGACATTCGCGGATCGGCTTCATGTCACCAGGAAGCGTCCTGCTATAACATTAAAGCACATCTGGCCATGCCCCTTCGCTGCGCGACCTGAAGGGGTCATCACATCATTAACCAGGATGTATTTTTTGTGTAGTCCCCAAACTTTATTCGCTGTAGTTTTTGCTAAGCTAACTCTGTAAAAACCAATGTCTCTCTTTGCATTGAACTTTGAGCATCTTACATTCAGAGATGTTGTTCATGTTTACACAGCTACATTACACATCAACTAAAGTTCAAAGTATGATATCCTAGTGGACCACCCCTTTAAAGGACACATATTTGACCCCTTTTTTATATTTAATATAAGTCTTTTGTGTCAGCAGAATTTGTCTGTAAAGTTTCAGCTCAAAATACCCGTCAGATTATTAATTATGGCTGTCTCAAGTCTTAATATTGTAGCTCTAAACAGCTTTTTGCTGTTTTTGGTACTGGGCCTTTAAGGATGACAATATTCTAGCTACAAATACAATAATACAACTGAAAATTAACACAACTTCAGAATCAGTTTTTTCTGTATAGCTGGATGTATTTCACAATTCACAAAATGTCAAGTGAAACAAAAATGTTGAATACTACATAACTTCTTTTACTCATTAATAAACAAACAATTTAGTAAAATTAACTGTAAATTCATCATCTGAGTTTGGATGTCTTGGCTGCAGCAAAATAAATTTCACAAAAAATAGTAGAAAGTATGTTCATTCCGACAGAATATTGTCCATGTGTTATAAGGTTTAACTGCGGTCAGAACAATTGATAGCCCCCAACTTAGAGCCATGATGTTCTCCCTTTACTTGTGGATTATTTTATTGTTTAAGCACTACAGTTCTGAGGAAGCACCTCTTTACATTCGCAGCATGATTGCTGCTAGGATGACTAATGAGTTGGTACATCCAATCACATCACAACTGACAGCAGAATTGATTGAAATGCATGCAGTATAGGTTGTTTTCCCTCATTAGTAAAGTTTGATACATGAAGAAATGCATAGTAACTTTGACATTTTACAAATTAAATGACAAGCAGACAAGCACTTGCATAAGACTCTAAATGTGGCTGTGAAGCGTTTTATTACTTAGACAACCAAGTTAAGATGCATCCATGGTTGTTTTCCAGGATGACAATGCCAAGAATTATCGAGTCATGAATTATCAAAAAAGGCTTAATTTTTACACATGAAATGACCACCAACTGATTTGAACCACATTGAACATCTTGAATGAGTGGGGTCCACTTTACAGAGTGATTCTCAGAAGATTCAGATAGTGACCAACTTTTGTTTTAAGTATTGCATTAATCAGTAATAAATGAGTTAGGTACTTATCACATTGTCAAAAAAGCTCAACAAAGGCTGTACTTTCTTCGTCAACTGAGGAAGTTCAACCTCCCAAAGGAGCTTCTGAAACAGTTCTACACCTCCATCATTGAATCAGTCATCTGCACTTCAATAACTGTCTGGCTTAGCTCAGCAACCAAATCTGACCTTCGAAGACTACATCGAATAGTTCGGACTGCTGAGCGAATCATTGGTACAACCCTCCCTACTCTCCAAGAACTGTACTTATCCAGAGCGAGCACAAGGGCTGCCGAAATCACTCTGGACCCCTCACACCCAGCACACTGCCTCTTTGAACTGTTACCTTCTGGTCGACGCTACAGAGCACTGCGCACCAGAACAGCCCGACACAGAAACAGTTTCTTCCCACAGACAATCCATCTCATGAACAGTTGATGATAATAATTGTGGAACCAACATCACTACTTGCAATACACTTTTTACACACACATACACTTATTTAACAACACACTTTACATGCCAATTTGCACATAACAAATACACTTTTTACACACACATACACATATTTAACAACAAACTTTACATGCCAATTTGCAAATAACAGGTGCACATATAATGTTGTATATAGTAATACACCTGTACATACACTTGTCCATCTGTATATTTGCATTTAACACTTTTTTGAATATATTTATTATCTGTTTTTTGTCCTGTCTCTGTAATTCTGTTGCACTATAGAAGCTCTGTCACGAAAGCAAATTCCTCGTATGTGTGAACATACCTAGCAATAAAGCACTTTATGATTCTAATTCTGATTATATAAAAGTACAGATTTGTAATGAAATATTACTCCTCATTATTATAACCTGGGTCAAAGAACAAACAACATTAAGAACCTTTATTTAATTCAACTGAGTGCCAGTTCTCATTAACAATGACGATCTGGCCAAGAGGAAACCTAAAAAGCAGATGCGAAGCAGGAGGGACACAATACAATAACAGTTTATGACTTCATAAAATAACTTTGTTGGACTGTATCTTCTGTGTCAGATTAAGCAAGAATAGGCAATGTGATGTTTGCATGTTTCACTACTAACTCTAATGGCAATGCATTGTACAGCCCGTAGTAAATCTGCACCCTGATGACCTGATGCGGACAATGCTGAAAAGATATAGGCAAAGTCATGTCATGTCATGTCATGTTTATTTTTTATTTATTTTTTGTTGTTGTTGTTGTTGGTTATTTTGGTCTACAAAATTGTTCTTGGAGCTTCGTTTGATTATTGATGCAGAACTGAGGACACATGAAAAGTTTACACAATGCTTCTGGTTCCTGTTATGGATTTTGAACATCTTGTGCTCACTGCTGAACACAGAGGATGAAGGAGCTCTCTGATTTCAACTAAAATATCTAAATTTGCGTTCAGAAGATGGACAACGGTTTCTGGGGATTGGAACGATATGAGGGTAATTAATAACAGAATTTTAATCATGGATGAACTAAACCTTTATGTATATGTGTAAAGGGGTCATGTGATGCACTTTCACTCACTCACTATCCTGTGGCTTAAGTCTCTAATTCATCAGGGGTCGCTACAGCAGAATGAACCACCAATTACTCTGGCCGATGTTTTATGTAGCAGATACCCTTCCAGCCACAAGCCAGCACTGGGAAACACTCATAAATTCAGTCATTCACACACATTCATTATTGCCTTTTCATGTTTTACTTTTGTTTTAGGCTGCTATACAGATGTATCTGAAAAGTTACAAATTACACACAAATGTTAGTTTTTTTTTTTTTTAATCTAAAAAAGACCTGTTTACATCTGCTGATCAAACTCATTGATCAAATTCTTCCTCACAAATACGACACCATGTGGAAATAGATGTATATTGTGGAAAAAATGGTTGCATCATTGTTATTGTCATAGAGATGCAGCTTTTTTGTGAGAAAGCAAAGACATACATTTCAGAAATTAGGGGTTGATACCAATTGAAATTCAAACCCCAAACGAGTCAGTATCAATTTTAAAACAGCTCAGTCTTAGAGGGATTTACAGAGATTTTCATCAATTAAATTCGTGGCCTTAAATTCAAACCTTTCTCAAAACTTATGATATTATTTGCTTAAATTCATTAAACACACAAACCGATTTTAAAATGTCTCTTTTTATTTTTACCTCAAGAACTATTGAAATTGCAAAATCCAGGACAGACTGATGGCATCAGGTAATTTTACTTAAAAGATACATTCAAGGGACATCAGAGACTTATATAATATACTGTTAAATGTGGCATAATAGGACCCATTAAAAATATATATATATATTTTTTCGACTACATTATTTCAACCAACACTACAAGCACTACTTAAAACTATTATAAAATGCAATAGTAATATGTTTGTACAGAACTTTGAACACAAAAAACAAACACCAAAGACAAACACAGGAAAGACCACATTTTGATTAGGCCCAATATAACTGATGTAGACCTAAAATAATATAAGAATTTCTGAACCACAGTAGCTCGTAAAATCTCAATTACGCATTAAAATCTCACTGAAATAAATTAGATTTCCTTCTTTATTTTAGACAGACAGACAGACAGACAGACAGACAGACAGACAGACAGACAGA
>CAIGQQ010032765.1:15091108-15109754 GCA_903798035.1 Danio albolineatus
ATATATATATATATATATATATATATATATATACTTTGCAAGAGCAATATATATATTAGTTCCTCTATCAATCGGCAAAACAAGATCCCCCAAGAAGATGTCTAGGGCTATATTTTAAATTGTACTTTTAATCAACATCTCCAAGCCTTCCCATCTTCAAGTCTTCGGGCGATCTGTCAGTAATTACAGAGGTGAAAGTGGTGTGGAGAAAAGCCATGCTCGTCCTCTGAGGTGGCTTTACTTCTGCCTGCACTAGTTTTGTGATTGTTTAATATCCAAAGACCACGAGCAAAGCCAGTGCAGGAAACATGCCAACAATCATGTTCCTGTGGAAAACCCTAAATCCTTTCAAGTGCTTTAAAATTCAAATCACACCAAATCATTCATTACATGTGCAAGATTCAGTGAAAATCCCCACAAAGCGTTTTTTTAGAGGCGAATGAGACAAATGTGATGTAAGACGCAGCAACCCAATATAAAGCTACAAGATTTTTATATGTTCTGTTTACTGAACATTGTCACATTGTTTGGTGGGTTTTGTAGCACGTTTCAGAGACGTTGCCCTCTAAATTATGTATGGCAGTGTGCAATAAAAAACTGCATTAAAAATCTGAAAATACACTAGCACTGTGCAAACCAAACTCGCCCAAAGGTTTAACTTCCATCAAATGTTGTCAACTGACCCTATGCAAAATATGTGCAAAATCTGCAAAAAAAAGATCTGCAAAAATATCTGCAAGCTTGAAATCTTCCAGTTAAATGTCAGTTGCTGGTATCTGCAATTTTCTGCCATTCTCATGGCTGGTGTGGAAAATATGTGATATTTTGTTTTTGGTTACACTAATTTTAAGTACTATGTACCTACAATTATACTAATCACTTGGTTCAATGTACTTACTATGTACATACATGTACAAACATTGTACTTATATTTCAAAATTACTGCCATGTAATTGCATTAATAATTAAACAGTTGACTCATCCCTTACATCCTAACGCGATTAAACATACCCATACCACCAAACCTGTCCCTAATGCTTCCAGTATGCCAGCTTAATAGCCCCAAAGTCTTCTGCAATACAATATAAAAACAATGTGTACATTATAGTTATTTTCATTGTAAGTATGTAGTAGTGACAGAATACATCATAAAGTAGTCATATAACAGAGCCATGAGCAGACAGACAGTGCGTCCATGTCCTGACGCAGGCTAAGAGGCTTGTGACTAAAATAAAATAAAAAATAAATAAATAAATAAAAATAAAATAAAATAAAATAAAATAAAATAAAATAAAATAAAATAAAATAAAAAAAAATAAAATAAAAAGAAAGAAAGAAAGAAAGAAAGAAAGAAAGAAAGAAAGAAAGAAAGAAAGAAAGACCAGCATTATAGATGTAGGTAATGCAATCAGGCATTGAGCATCAACAGTAATCTCCTCACAGTTAATCGTCACAATGCAACATTAGGGTAAAACAGATTAGTAATTTATTCAGCACCCCCTGAAGCAGCATAAAGTCTGTCGAACTGAACATCGTAAGAATGAAATGAATGAACATTTAAAAATGAATGTTTTGTTCAAATGACAGCATCTCGTGTTTAACCATCAGCGTTCGGCCATTTCCATATGGCGCTGCTTTTGTCTGTACTCAGACTGTAAAAGCCTCTCAGTGTGCATCTGTGCTCCGCTGTAAGTTTCTCTGATCTCTGTTAACATTTAGTTTGTAGACTCAGTAGTATAAAGTTGTTGTTGTTACAAACTATACAGTGCAGTTTGTAAAAATAGATATAGATCAGCCAAATTGAAACCAAAAACTGTCCAGTTGCCGAACATGCATTTTTTACAAAAAACCGTCGCGTTCCATTTTTTGCCGGTCGGACAATCGCATCCCTAACATGAAATCACCACTTTTATTTCACTCCCATTTGCACCCATTTCCATAAGCTGAACTCAAACATCTAAAACGATTTCTGTAAATTTGTATACAACACTATGTAACAAATATTTGCAGTATGTCATTCACATATAAAAAAAAAATTAAAATAAAAAAAAAGTTACCGCAAAACATTGGACTTTATTGTCTGTGGTAATTTGTACGTACGTGTTGACATTGTGGAGCATGTCCTTCAATACGGTGGCTGTTACGCATAATGCTCAGCACTATTAATATGATTGAGATACCCATTCTCTATAGTCGAGATCATGTTTAGATTTATTGCATTTCATTTCACTGAAACGGCTCACAGTCTCTGATACTCTCATTTCAGCAGAATTTCTCAAATGGAGATTGCCAAACTCCAGCTCATTTATTAGGGTTTCAGATCGCTAATGAGTGGGTTTTACACATACTCAAAATTGCTCCTCTGCTTTTAACCCATCCAAGATCACACGCATTTTGTGTGAGAAGTGAAAGCACACACACTGTGAGCATACACCCGGAGCAATGGGCAGCTATTGTTTTTAGTGCCCGGGGAGCAATTAGGGGTTAGGTACCTTGCTCAGAGGCACCTCAGCTGGGTATAGAAGATGGAGAGAGTGAGCACCTTTCCGGCACCTCCAAATCCTGCCGGGACCGGCAATCGAATCAGAAACCTTTGGGTCCAACTTGCTAACCATTAGGCCACAACTCACCCCAGATTTATTAAGTGAAACACCTGGCAGATTAGAGCCCTGCATTTGAGCCCGAGCCCGTCGGGGCCCAACTTTTTTGTGCCCCTCGGGCCGGGCTTCGGGCCTATTTTCATGTCTTAGCTAGCGCGCATATCGGGCTTCGGGCCTGCTCCATAATCAAACGTCAAAAAAAGTTTAATGACATCTAATGCGCACCGTCCGTCCGGAGGCGCCAGTGGTGCCTTGTCTATAGAGATTTCTAACCACGTGAAACTGTGAAAAACGAAAGAGGAAAGGTCTGGTCAACTTTTCAAATAGTGACAACTTTAAATGACGAGCTAATTGGTTATGCACAATGCACAACATTTATGTCCAGGGGGCCTGCGGTACGCACAAATCCAGCACTGCCCCGCCTCCTTCCCCCGCATCATCTAAAGAAACTCAAATGCTTATACTGTCAAAGGCTACATTATTTAAGAGCAATTATTATGACATAATTCGTTTCCTTTTTTATTTCTTATATAATCTTTATAATTATGGCATCTTAAAAAATTGCAAATATTTGTCAGAAGATTGTGATTTGCTACAATCATTAGTGAAGCATTAATGAAATCCTTACACTTTGCACTGACCGAAAATCCTCCACCGCACAGTTGAGCAGTAGACGGGATCTAATCAAAAATATAATTAGTAAATTTCTGCTAGAAAAAAAATATATTTTAAAAACGAATTTCGTATAGTCTATAGTCTAATAAGTTTTGTTGGTCAGTTATTTTCTAAATAAAATTGAAGTACGAATAACATCTAAGTGAAGTGCTTAAAAAAACCTCCGCTAATGCGTCTACAATGCCAAAACACAAACTGGATTGTTAACTGCTCAGATTAATATTAAATTATTATTTATTGAAAAAAAAATTGACGTGTCTATTTTGTGTCTGACATATTAAATATTGCATTTTAAAATACTGATTTGTTTACAAAACAAATCAAAGCATACAGAACCTAACAGAGCATCTTCACGCACCTGCAGTGTTTCCAACAGCATAGAAATAAATAAAATAAACTAATAGAATAAACTAAATAAAAAGAATAAAATAGATAGTTCTGTCCTAGCTATTTTTCATTTAAATAATATTTAGATTACAAAACGAAAACACTGACTGAATGCTTTTTTTAGAAGCGGCATCTGCTGTTTGTCTAATCATGTTCTTTTCTTCCATCAAATAAAAATATCAGGCTACCTTGAATCGATCGCATTAAATATGCATTTAATTAATGCTCTGCTGTTAATATTATATTACAAAACCCCTGTCAACATTTTTAACATAAGTCATTAGTTTAAAGATTATGTCTTATGATTATGACTTCTTTCCTCCGTCTCACTTGCGGTTCATGTATGCAGACTATTGTGAAAATGTATATTATATAAGAAGTATTAATAACTGTAATTTTCTAAATGGAAAAAAGTTGGTTTGTTAGTTGTACAGTAATTTATTAAAACTATAGCCTATTTGTTGAGTTTATGACGCATATCCAGGACGGAGGCGGTCAGCATTAGCGCAGGTTTGGCAACTCGTCTGTGTCAATCTGCAATATTCTTTGCTTCTTTGGCAAACGTGTTGTCGGCACGTGTTACCGTCCCGCGAATTAACAAATATGTTTGCACATCAGGGGCCGATCACTCCGAGTGCACCTGCCCGTTCCAAAAGCGCGAGGCGCACCGTATACTGCCTTTATGTTGACTAGAGAAAAAGAAGCGCGGTGCGCTTTCATACAGCTCTAGATAACTTGAAACAGCCACCAGAGGTCTCTCCTCCATCATCAACGGTTTTCCGTAAAATAACAAACAAAAAAACTCCAATAATTTCTCTAAATCACTCTGATAAAAAAGGAAACGAAAAATATCAGTTCTCTATTAAATACAAATCTGGTCTATTTTAATGGCTGCATAGGCTTAGATGTTTGGCGGGGGGGAAAAAACGGGCTTCGGGCCGGACTCGGGCCGAAAATTTTGATAATCTGTCGGACACGGGCCGGGCTTCAGCCTGTGCGTCTCGGGCCAGGGTCGGGCTCGGGCTTAGATTTAAGGCCCGTGCAGGGCTCTATGGCAGATATATTTTTTTTTTTATCAGAATTGAAAAAACTGGGGATTTTGGGAAATTTTTGACTTCTGGCAACCACAAAATTGAAAGGTCCCACTAGAGGTTTATTTATTAGTTGTTAAATTATTACTATTAATTATTATTTAATTATACATTTGTTTCATTATTATTATTATTATTATTATTATTATTTACATTTATTTTTCTGATTTATACAAAAATATAAAAAATTTTGTCTTCTGTTTTTAGAAAAATATATAAATATAAATATGAAAAAACATAAAAAATAAGTGTAACACGGGGAAGTGACACTGACAACGGAGGTCCAGATCCAAATGCAGGTTTATTAGCGACATCAGGTAAGCAGTGGTCAATGCAGGTGCAAACAGATGTATACAGGCAATCCAGAATCGTAGTCAAAGTAACAGACAGAAGGTCCACAAGGCAGGTAGCAGACAGGGATAAACAGACAAGCAAGGCGAAGATCAAAACACGACAAGACAAGACAAAGGAAGCGCGTTGAAATGTCACTTTACAGTTAACAAGACTCAGCGACTAGAGTGAGTGTATGTGCTGCTTAAATAGTGAGTGTAATCAGTCCTTGACAATCCTCCGGTGGTGTGAGTGCAATCAATGGTGACTTGGAGCATGACTGGATTTGTAGTCCGTGAACATGGCTGATATGTAGTTGAATGTGAGATGAAATGTGTGTGTTTACCAGCAATCTCTGATGGCTAGATCGCTGGTGATCGTGACAATACGTTTGTTGTTGTGAGTTTCCTACAATATATTTTCTTCTTTAAAATGCCATGATTGTTTTATTTTGGCTAGAATAAAAGTTAAAAAAATGTAAAACCATTTTAAGGTCAGTATTATCAGCCACCTTTAGCAATGTATATTTTTAATTTTCTATGGAACAAACCACCATTATACAATGACCTGCCTACTACCTTAACTTGCCTAATTAACCTATAGTTAAGCTTTTAAATTGCACTTTAAGCTGAATAAGAGTATCTTGAAAATGTCTAGTAAAATAATGTATAATGCAAAATAATGTACTGTCATCATGGCAAAGATAAAAAGAAATTAGTTATTAAAACTATTATGTTTGGAAATATGTGAAAAAAAATCTTTCCATTAAACATACATAAAGTGGGGGGAAATATACAGGGGGCGCTAATAATTCTGACTAACCTATCATCTCTTTCAAACTATGATACCGCATCATGGCACAGTCCCAATGATAGATAAACTGCCTTTAAATGACCTTAAATGAAATACATTTTGTCCATAAATTCCCATTCTGCTAAATAAACATACACTCGCCTCCACAGGGATTTAGCCCGAAAGCATTTACTGCCTGTTATTCAAGCTTAAGTCCACGGTTAAACGCATCCTCTTCCGCAGAGGCAGTGGGGATTTTTATCATTTCTGCATCAACAGGGACTATATGATAGCGTCTCCCCCGGAGCTCTGCCCTATCTCAGTTCATCTCATCCATCTAGCGCTGATCCTCCCGGCTGGATCGTTTCGAGGTATTCATGCACAGCTGCGGGTAATGGAAGATCTGCACCTCCCAAAAACAAACATACTGACCACAGACATGTATATTGCAATAACACCCTCCGGGCAAAACCACTGAGGAGCTTTTATCCAACACAGAGAGGATTTTGGTAGCATCTATCACTGCCTGACAGACCCAACTTCCTTTTATTGTTAACGCCTCCCTCAAGGTCTTTCAATGGATTATGATCGATATCAGTTAATAGTACGTTAATGTTTAATGACACGTCTAACTCTATTTCATGTTGTCAAATTGCTCTTTCCTGTAATTGTTGCTTCTTGTGTGTCTGTTTCAGGAGCAGATGTCCTGTGGTTTCTTTAAAATATCTCACACTGATGGTAGATCTAAATACTTCATGTAGGCTACGTATAATCCAAGTGTGATTTCATCTCTTGCCAGCAAGACTGATCTGGTATTCATTAAAGGGATCGGCAGCTGTTTCAGTGAATAAATAATTCAAGACTTTGGCATTTGGTTGTTTCTGAATCAAATATTAATTATGGGTGATAGCCGATAAGTGGCTATTTTAGTCTTAATACATTTTAAACATAATTGAACAACTGTTTTAGAGGCAATAAGTTAATTTAGCCATTATAAAATGTTTTTATTTGTTACAATTGACGTGACACTTTATTACTTTATTACACCATACTAGTATAGTATTTTAAGGTAAGACTAAGGTAAGTAAAAATGCTAACTAATAATATTTAGGAAAACAAATGCACACTGTACATTGATACTACTGTAATATAGACTCGATAACAAAGTATAGCTTCTTTTAGGACACTAAAATTAGCTGTCAGTTAACAGTTTCTGTATTCCGTAAAGTAATTCACAAGTGTTTTCTGTTTATTTACGGTTGTAAATTGTATTATGGGACCTTGGTCTCTGCTCTGTTGACTTTTGATGTTGAAAATTCAACTCAACAGTTTTGAAATAAAGCGATGCATAAAAAAATGATAAGGAGGTCAGTGCCAGTGGTGTAGTGGTTAGTGCATCGACACATGCACACCGGTGCTCACGGTGACCCGAGTTTGATTCCGCCTCACAATCCTATGCCAATCCTTCACCTCTCTCTAGTCCCCATGCTTTCCTGTCAATTCTCTCTACTGTCCTATCTAATAAAGGTGAAAAAAAAAAAATGATATAGAGAAAAATAAGTCTGTAAAATAAAAGAAAATGTCCTGGCAGTTTATTACAAGGTGACAATAACCCAACCCAGACAATATTTCAATTTAAACTTATAAAACTGTTAATAAAAGTGACTTTTTCAAACTTTTCAAGCATAAAAGTTGTTGGAAGAAAGATCAAGGTAATATGCAATTAAAAATAATAAATAAAAAAAATTACAAAATAATAATAATTTAAAAATTGCTAATTGACAGATATTTTTTACAGCGTTGCCTAAAGTTAGCTATATGCTAGTAAATTATTGGTGTTATCAATTTTAAAAGTCCCCAAAAAATTAATTAATGACTTGTTATTGTATAGACTGTGTGCATTTATTATATATTAAATGCATATTTAAAGTACACACCGATATGCATGGTCCCAAACCAACAACATCTACATTTTTTTTTATTTAAAAACACTGGGCAAAGACATGTAATTTGCTATTTTGTTTATTAATTAAAATAATAATAATGATGGTGACACAGTGGCTCAGTGGATAGCACTGTCACCTCACGGCAAAAAGGTCTGAGCCCCTTTCTGTGTTTCTTTGCATGTTCTCCCAGCGTTGGTGTGGGTTTTTGCTCCGGTTTCCCCCACAGTCCAAAGACATGCACTGTAGGTGCATTGGGTAAACAAAATTGGCCGTAGTGTATGAGTGTGAGTGTGAGACTCGAGTGTGGGTGTTGCCTAGTACTGGGCTGTAGCTGGAAGAGCATCCGCTGTGTAAAACATATGCTGGATAAGTTGGAGGTTTATTCCGCTGTGGCGACCCTGGATGAATAAAGGGACTAAGCCGAAGGAAAATGAATAAATGAATGAATAACAATATATATTTTTTAAAGTTATTGCTAATGAATCAAATTTAAAAAAAAAATAAAAAAGAATAAAGCAATATTGCTAGTACTACTGAACTAAGCAATTCATAATAATAATTCTAATGAATGTACTACTTTTCCCAGTACTGGGTTGCGGCTGGAAGGGCATCCGCTGTGTAAAACATATGCTGGATAAGTTGGCAGCTCATTCCGATGTGGTGACCCCTAAATAAAGGGACTAAGCCAAAGGAAAATGAATGAATGACTACACTACTTCCACAACTACTATTGTTAATAATATTAATAAGAAGTATATTTTACATAACAACAATTAAACTAATATTTTTAGTAGTTTATGTTTTACTTGCTTTAACTGTGCATTAGATTTATATTGTGCTAAATCATATCGTATTATAAGACACTGATTTCATCAACAAAGTAGATTTTTACTCTCAATTGGTGCTTGGCGAGTGTTCAATTTTGGCCTCTTTCGATATGATGCATCCCTCCAAATATCAAAACAACCCTAATCTAATCTATTGCTTGCTAAATGTACAATAACCTAGCTCAGTGCTATAGAGCAAAGACAGTAGAAATGTATACAATGAACGGTAATGAAGTGTGGATAAAGTTCAGACCTAGAAACTAGATTCAAATTCAAGAGAAACTGATATATTATCTGAGGAATGGTGGACTTTCTGTATTACCATTGTGCTCATGTGCAAATCACTTAACCCCAGGTTACTCCAGGGGCTCTGCTCAGGTGTCCTGAAAATTGCAGTGGATAAAAAGCATCTGCACAAACCTAATAATAACCTTCCTACACTGCCGAAAGCGAACCAAGAGTGCAAAATACCAAGAGTGCAGAAATTCTGTAAATATGCAAATGAAGGAGTGGGCCATACTGTAGGTGCCATGTTGTAACCCAAGAAGCACACTAAAGTCGAACAGTCATGATCAGGGGCGCCGCTAGCAAATTTTGGGCCCCATGAAAAAATATGAGGACGGGCCCCCTACTACCAAGCTAGCTATCCAAACTCTTTCTCTGCAATGTAGTTATAATGATCTATGCATTTTATTATTGATTTTGTCCACTACTTATCAGTATTTAGTGAGAGAACGACCATGACAGTAGCTGGAAGATGATTTATTGTTCAAATGTAAATGTAGTACAAAAACAGGAACAGCAATCAAATATTCACTGAATTTTTTACATTTCTAAACACACAAAACACCAATGTGTAACTATTTAAATATCTGTACTACAATAGCGGCTCATAGAATGTGCAATACACTTTGGTTGAGGATTTTGTAAGCAAGAAGGCAAGGCGTTTGGCACTCGGAATTTAAATTACTGTCAGGTTAATCAACAGACTGTTTCAAGTTTATTTATGTTGTGTTTATTTGGTTTGCAGTGTGCTGGAAATTTGCACTCTGTTATTATAAATATGTATTATAAATAAGTAATGGTCAGTTTAAACAAAAGAACATTTCTCATTTATGGGTCTCATTGTAATATAAATTTGTGTCTTATTGATTTAGTGTATAGTGTGTTATTTGGGATGCAGCTAATGAAATAAATGACCAAAATACTAAATAATACCAGCATGAGTATAACCGCATTCACCATCGGGAGGCGCTGTTTACCTGACGATCGCAATTTGACAGTGACCGATGTGACAGACACGAGGGGCTGATATAAGCCGTATTTTTAGTTATTTCTAATAAATTGTTTTACTTGTAATTTAGAGATACATTAATAATTACATTATAGTACTGTCATTAATTATAAAGCAGATCTCTGTGGGCCCCCTAGAGTGCACGGGCCCTTAGAATCGTCCTAACTTTCCCCCCCTTAGCGGCGCCCCTGGTCATGATACTCGAGTCCCAGAAGAGGATAAGGCAGTAAGGAATACATCAAGCGACGAGATGTGAGAAAATAACTATATTAAAGATGAAAGATCTCCAACTGCACGTCTTTTCATCTGCTCTTAAATGAAACACCACAAGCCCTGAATGCAGCACATATGTGCGAGTCAATAAAATGAATTGACTGGAGAGTAAAAGCACTTAGAAGAATTCAATATGCAAGATGATCAACTGTGTGCACATTTAATTTCACAAGCCAGCTCAAACAGCACTTATATTATGATCTTTCACATCTTCTCTTCATCATAAGGCAATAAATAGAGCGAAGCTGGGGAATCTGTGTACTGCAACAACATTTTCCTTATCACTGGGCTATTTTTATTCTGTTTGCCAGTAAACATATCTAAACATTGGTTCGACAAGACCGATTGCGCAACCCCCTGGAAAAGATGAGTCTGATTGGGCAATCACAGCATGATTTAGAGGTAAAATGTTTCTCTTTATATATAATTTATTGTATATATAAAATGTTGAATCATTCATATTTCATGTTTGTTTGCAGTTTTTTATCTGTTTTTGCTAGCAACTGCATCACCCTGATGGGGATTATTTAGAAATTCCGTGCTCTGAAATGGGTCTGTAGTGCACATATCTTTATAAACAATATGGTTTGAGGTAATGTCATCAATATCAATATACAATAGTTTGAAAACAGCACATAAATAGCACTAAATTACCTGTAGTAGAAAAGTAAACAGTGTTCTCTAATTTGCCCTAAACAAGAGACATGCTTTAATTTAAGGGCTTTATAGTTAGCAAGTACAGTATAGTTTGAAGCAGTTCAGACTAATTTTAATGAGTTTCGAATTAGTCCTCAGTATATTCTACAACTGTAAATGTTACAAAGTCATGAATATATTTCCATTATGTTGTCATTCTGTGCAAAATCTTATAAACTTAACATTATTTTTCATAAACTTAACATTAATTTCCTTCTTTTTTTGCTTTTAGAATGTAATATTACAAGGTTAGAATGTCTTGTCATTTTAATCAGTGCTGCAGAGCATATGCTTGCCAAACTGATGAAGGACAATAACATACTAGTGCAATTATTTTGCAAATGTATTCATTGATAGATAATAAATGTGCCAAATGTAAACCTTTAAATCTACAAGAAAGTCACTGTAAATTGATTAATGCAATGTGGAAATCAGAATTTGGTGAATTTGCTTTAAAAACACTATTCTTTTATTTTATATTAAAATATTACGATGTTATATTATATGATTTAAACTAGGGCTGCAGAATATATTGTTTCAGCTTCCATATGGCAATGTTTGCATCAGCAACAGTCACACTGAGTTTATATTTTATTGTTTACAGTTTATAGTTTATGAGTTTATTGACCAGGAGCCACAGGTGAAAGCACTCATCATTTGTGGAGTATTGCAAAGTTTAACAGTAAAAGTCATTTGCAATTGTTTTTAGGGCTAGTGACTGTGTGAACATTTCAAACCAGGTAAATCATTCAGGCACAAGATGTTATACTATTTGTAACTATATATAAAAAAGATTAATTGTAATTGTGGTGTAGTTGACATTTGATTATTCAATTTGTGTACCTGAATATATATAGCTAGACTCCCAGTAAACTTGACTGTATTTATCAATATTTGTGATTGATCTATAGTATTTTTATGCAGATTCACTTCTCTACGAAATTATCAATCTGTCTAAAATTATGTTGTTGTTGCCTTTTTTTTCCCATTTGGTAAAATCGCAATATGCACCAGAGGGTAAAAAGTGTCGCAATGTCATTTTTTTCCAATCGCGCACAGCCCTAATTTTTTTTATTTTTTAAATGCACATTATGTGTACCATAGCCTTATGCTGTGTGTGTTTTCATAATGTCGGCAATCATTAATATGAAATGGTATTACTGGACAACACTGGATAATTATTAAAAATAAAACAAATACAGATCTTGTTTCCAAACAATCTTTGTTTTTTTGTTACAAAAATGTAAACTGTAATTATTATTATTATTATTATTATTATTATTATTATTATTATTATCATTATTATTATTATCATTATTATTATTATTATTATTATTGTTGTTGTTGTTGTTGTTGTTGTTGTTGTTGTTGTTGTTGGTGTTGTTGTTGTTGTTGTTGTTGATGTTAAAAATAAAAATAAAAAAATACTGTAAACTGTAATCTTTATTACTATTATTAGTAGTAGTAGTAGTAATAGTATAGTATTACAGCAGCAACATCACCTACAATAACAACGCAGGGCAATTTATTTATATAGCACACTTCATACACAGTGACAATTCAAAAAAATAAACAGGAATAAAAGAGACAAGTATAAGCAAATAAAAACAAATAATACAAGTGATTAAAAACAGATTACATGTGTTAAAGCAAGTAAGAAAAGAACGGAAATTAAAAGAAATACCTAATAGTGTGATCTGTCGAACGTAGCACAGTCATAATAATAATAATAATAATAATAATAATTATGCGGCTGGAAGGGCATCCGCTGCGCAAAAAATATGCTGGATAAGTTGGCGGATCATTCCGCTGTGGCGACCCCGGATTAATAAAGGGACTAAGCCGAAAAGAAAAAGAATGAATGAATGAATGAATAATAATTATTATTATTATTGTAATTATGTCATGATCACCAGCGATCTCTCCTCTGCTAGAGATCGCTGGTTCACACTTCCGGGAACTACAGATCAGCCAGTTTACGAACTACAACTCCTGTCATGCAACACACAAACACACTCCTGCTCCATATCACAACTGATTGCACACACACCAGCGGAGGACCATCACGACTGATCACACACACTTCATAAGCAGCACACACACGCTCATTCCTCGCAGCGACATTGTCTACTGTTATGTGTTCTCTGTTTGTGACTTTGCAACGGTTTTCTTTTGTTCCAGTTTCTTCCGTGTTTTTGATCTCAACTTTATATTTTGATTATCCGTGTCTGCTATCTGCCTTGCGATCTCATGCCTGCTTTGACTTTGATTTTTTTTTTTTTATTAAATAATTCTGCACTTGGATCCTCGCCCCGTTGTCTTCATCACACCACCCCGGAACGTAACAAATTATTATTATTATTATTATTTTTTTATTATTATTGTAATTATTATTATTGTAATTATTATTAATATTACTAATATTATTATTATTATTGTTGTTGTTGTTGTATTTATTATTATTATTATTATTATTATTATTATTGTTGTCGTTGTATTTATTATTATTATTATTATTATTATTATTATTATTATTATTATTATTATTATTATTGTAATTATTATTATTATTATTATTATTTATTTATTTATTTATTGAATTATTATTTTCAATATAAAATATCAAGCAGCAATTGTAGAGATTTGTGTCGGTACAAAAACAGCAGAATTCACTAAGCTCAGAGCAAACCAGGCCTTTATGAACGCCCTGTGAGCTGTGGCACCGATTACACCAGTCAGCTAAGTAAAGCTCCAATTACCTGACAATCCCAAGAGATCTGGAAAAAAGAACCCACTTGCGAACGTGGCACAACAAATCCATTTCATAATTGTCATTGTATCTGTTCATGTGACAATTACCGCCGTGTTAATGAAATCATCATCACTAAATGATCTCAATGGGCACAACTGCCACACTGATGGGGGACTATACTGGCATATGCTTGATGGCCATAAATTCTCCAGCAAAGGCATGGCTGGGGAAAAGAAAAGAAATATATACTTTTTTCGGCTTATGTAACAATATGTGTCTACTGATGTACAGCCGGTGCACAATGTGGGACGCTATACTCCCAGGAACAGAGTACTAGCAATTCTGGGCTATTCGGTTGAGTAATTATTCTTAGATACCGCCAGCTCTCATAAACTGTGGGTACTCTTTTCTGTCTCGCTTGACAAGACAGTCTACCCTCTTGCTCCCACTAGACAAAGACTGTTAAGTCACACAATCCAGAGATTTTACTTGCAGTGCTGAATGCGGTGGATGTCTCTAGCTTAATCTGGCCAAGAACTATCTGGTCACATATTGAGGAAACAGTGGGCCTACATACTAAACTACAGTGGCATGGATTTTTGGCATAAATGGCTTACATTTTAGAGAGCAGGATGGCTGATAGACAATACATGTAAAATCACAGGTATATTAAACCCGCCACGTACCTCAAAATGTACATTTGTTACATATAATTATTGTTAGAATTATTAATCAAAATATTTTGAAATGTGAATAATCGCATGTGGCTCGCATTTTAGAGTAATTACACACTCCAGTCACCATGCTGTTGGAATGACACAGAGTGTATACCTCAGTATAATAAATATTTGCAGAGTGAAAATATCATAATCAGCCATCAACAAAGGTGGACTCGACATGTTTTTACGTCTTATTTGCTTGAGAAATGCTATTTGCAGGTTAATTTCTCTATTGTTTCCCCGACCACCAGCATGCCTCCTGCAGAAAGCATCAGTCGTCCTATTTTAAACATTTGGGTTTTAATAACCCAGTGCTTTTTTTGTAAAGTGTAAAGACAAACATAAAGAGTGATGATAGCCAAAATATTTAATGTTACTGAATAATTTTGTATGAGTTTTGACCTGAGAATGTAGGGCTGTGCGAGGGGCTGTGCGATTAATTGAATGTAGGGCTGTGCGATTAATTGAAATCGTATCAAAATCGGGATTTAGACATGAACAACTTCTAAATCGCCTTACAGCAACATTTTCCCACAGTATGCTACTTGAATCAATCATAACGCAGTGTGCCTAAACAGATTGCGAGAACAGGAGACTGAATAGCGTGTGTATACAGGGATGAGTTTAGCACAGGAGGACTTGGTGCCAAAAAGTCAACATCTGCGGTGTGGGATTACTTTGGATACAGGAAGGCTGATGTATCGCAGAACCAGGTAGACCTAATTTGTAAGTCAGTCATATATTGCGTCAAAAAACACATGGCACATCGCTTCCTTCAGCATTTTCAACGTGCTATGTGGTCGCACTCCTTTGTCGTTGCTCGGTGACCATCAACTGTTTTCTCAGAAGATGACATGCTAACAAATCATTGCTGCAGTTCTAATACAAGTTTTATTTATGGAGAGAATTAAAAAACTGGGAGCATCATTATTATGTTTTTACACAAAGACTGAAAAGTTTAGAAGTAAAATCCGTTGACTATACAAATCAATGTTGCACTATAAGCCAATGGTGACAGTTCCACAATGGGAAAAGTAATGTATTGTATTGTACTGTATGCGTCTCTGCTTTTCATCATGTGTTACATCAAATAAACAGCACAGTGACAGAGACAGACTCGAATGAAGCTGAAATACGGCTCATTAGTCAAAAGTACCTAAAAGTTTGTTCTATGTGTTTGTGGTGGAGTTTATTCAAGCCTTTCTGAAATGATGAGTCTCATGCAAATGGCATTTGCAGTACACACACACACACACACACACACACACACACACATGCACACACAGGCGCACACACACACACACATATATTAGCATTTACTGACACCATTGCGATTTTACTGTCTTTATTACAAACATGCTCTGTTTTAAAAACATGTTTTAAAGAACAGTGTTGGAAAAATATTTTAATCTCAGTTTATTTGCAAAAAAAAATGTTCTGTGGACATGTGTATACATGTTATTATAAAATCATGGCACCTGTCAATCAATTCGGAGGGCAGGGAAAATCACATACGCCATGTTGCGGTGGGCCTCAATATCACTGGGATTTGGATTCTATTTTAACATCAGGAAGTTTTAAAAACGAGACCTTGTGTTTACGTATATCACTCCAATATGACAGTGGACTCCACAGTGTACAAAAATTGATTTTCATTCTAGGTGCCCTTTAAATATTATTTGTTCATCAAAAAAAAAATCTTCTTTAAATACAATAAGCATCAGCTGTATGCAAAGTGTCCCACGTTTCACCATCAAAAATGAACAATATGAACAAGGAGTTATTCCAGATGAACATTAAAAGATTAAAATTTTAAAAATAAATAAATAATCAAGTAAATTGATTAAGAATGTGAATCTAAATTATATTTAAAGAAGGTATGTTTAATACTGCAAGAGTTTTAGCCATGAAAAGTTGCATACTATACAATTGCTTGGACAGCTATAGTAGATAACAAAATGCATTTCAATTTTCAACCTTATTTACGTTCATTTTGAGGATTAGATTATGGTTTGTTTACGCAATGCAACTGTTGTTGTTTTTTATTAAATAAATCTATGTAATCTATATAAATGAAACAATTATTTTTCATATTCCAAATGCCAATCAGGATTTTAGGGATATTAAAATCAAGGACACTACTCAAAAGAAAGAAAAACAATCATTTTGATGCATTATAAATCATCTGTGTTCAGTTGTTTAATGACAACTGCAAATGTGTACAGCAGGTTTTGCACATGGAAAATACTGATATCTATGGAAATAAACCCTTTAAGGCTTTAACATCTTTGTGTTTCAGTTATATTAATAATGGTATGGTATATTTTTTTTGTATTACACTGCAATTTTTGCAATGTTTGCACATAATATTGCTAAACCTTCAAGGTTTGCACTTTAATATCATTTTATCTGCACAATGACAATACAGATTCATTCTATTCTATTCTGTTAATATGATATAAATGTTGACATCTGCAAAGACTATGTGACTTGAAAGCATATATGTGTATACTGAA
This sequence comes from Danio albolineatus, assembly GCA_903798035.1. Classification (NCBI taxonomy): domain Eukaryota; kingdom Metazoa; phylum Chordata; class Actinopteri; order Cypriniformes; family Danionidae; genus Danio; species Danio albolineatus. Next base: position 15,108,007 of record CAIGQQ010032765.1, read on the forward strand.
CAGTAACGACTCAAGGAATAATCCTACAATGAGTCTGCTTCCTTTTTTTTAATTCAAATGTTCACGTAAACAGCATTTTGCCTACATCTCTGTGTACAGCCACGTCCTAAGCCAGATTCATTGTACAAATATCCTTTGAGTGGTTCCTGTTTTGCGACTAGAATATGATTTTGTGGAATATCCACTTCAAATGTCATTTCATTAAGCACGCATTCGGCTCTTGTGGTTTTCAATACAGCATTGAGGATTTGAGGCTCAGTGGATTATTACAAAAAAAAAAGCCAGTGACATAAGCAGAGGTCACAGGAGACTGATGGAGCAGTAATAGGGGGAGAAAGAGAGAGAAAGACACAAGGAATCAGATGGCGGTGTGTTCAGCGCCTTCCTTAGTACAGTATTGACAGCCGATCGATGGCTTTGGTTGTGTATGGAGGGTATGTGCAGAAAGAAACAATGCAGCCAAATGCTGTGGTGAAGGTGACTGTTTGTAGATGACCCCGTGGAAAACATTGCCATCCTTTGTTCAAGAGATATCGCATTCAAACACAGAGAGGAGGCGTCAGTCCTCAATCCGGCGACAAAATCAAGAGGAGGAGAGAAAAAGAAATCAATGCAAAGCAACCTGGAGGAAAACAGGAAGCTACACACAATCTCTCTTTCCAATGCAACCAATACCTAAAGTGATAGCCAGTGCTTGGGCTGCAGTCCCAGGCTCAGACAGACTGATCGATGCCTGGTGTCCCGCATTAACTCCAGGACCCACGTTTTCTTCTGCCAGACCAAACATGATACTTTGTGGTCAAAGTGTTTCATCTTACAATTCATCTCGCAACATTGAAAATGTTTCATCCTGCAGTCTAGACACGGGCTCCCTTAGAAACTCTTCCACCAGAAAGGTTTTTTGATGGTTCCTTTCTGACTGTTTATGGCAAGACTAATGGTGTAGTGTGATTTATTAGTCACAGTAATGACTCAGTTTGATCTTGTTATTAAAAGTAAGCAGATTCATAAATTAGTACCTTTGTTTTAGGAAACTTGCGATCCAGACAGAAATCTTCTGCACTTGAATGTTGCGCTCATGTCAGTTTGCCAGAGACTGTGGACAAAAAAGGTTGTACATGTTATTGTTCAATTTCTTGCACAGACTGATCATTTTTAATTCACAAAACATCAATGTATTGTCAGAATTATTATTATTATTATAATCATAGTGTTGGCTTGACTTTTAAGATTCAGCTAGAATCATAGTTTTCAGCTAAAGAATTAATCAAATTTAGGTTTTACGCTAAAGAAAAAAAAATCAATGGCCTAAAAAGATTACATAAATAAATAAATGCAATTAATAAATAACCCTTTTACCAGCATATATATATATATATATATATATATATTAGGGCTGTCAAAAATTAATCGTGATTAATCACATCCAAAATAAAAGTTTAACATAATATTTGTGTGTGTACTGTATATTTTATTATGAATATATAAATACACACATGCATATACTTGATAAAATGTTGGTTTATATTTAGATATAAAAAAATATATGTGTATGATACAAATTTTACATTTGAATATGATGTAACTACTTTGATGTAACTTTTTTATATATAGTTTTGGCTTCAATGAATGTGTTTATCACATATACATAATAAATATATATAACACAAACACATATTATGTCAAAACAAACTTTTATTTTGGATGTGATTAATCACGATTAATTCTTGAACAGCCCTAATATATAT
>CAIGQQ010032765.1:15115381-15132785 GCA_903798035.1 Danio albolineatus
TTTATTTATTTATTTATTTATTTATTTATTTATTTATTTATTTATTTTTATTTATTTTATTTTATTTATTTTTTTTGGGGGGGGGGGTATTTTTGTAGAGACCGCTCTTTTTTAATGATTCTTAAATGAAGAACAGGAAGTTCAAAAGAACAGCTTTTATTTGAAAGAGAAATCTTTTTTAACACAAATGTCTTTATTGTCCCTTTTTATCAAGTGAATGCATCCCTGCTGAATAAAAGCATTAATTTCCACCCGAACAAATCTCTCCGACTCCAACGTTTTGAGTGGTACTGTGCATAGCCCCAGTTTTTACTGGTAAAATAATGAACTCTGTGTATCGTTATTACAAATTTATCAGAAACGCAATACCAGCCAGAGCAAAACAAAGAGTGCCAAGAGCACTATTAGGCTCTAACAGCACCAACTTCAAAGTAATATCATTGTGTTTGTGTGTCATTTGAAGGACCAGAAGCCCCGGGAGAAATTCCATTGACATTTAAAAGGGAAACTTTTAAAAAATCTATAAACTCACGTTGGTTACACACTGCGCCTAACCCATATACTGCAAAGTCAGATGCTGCTCCGGCATGGTGTGTAATGTATGCAGAGGTTATACAGAAGCAGCTATGGAGCTAAATAGGAAATGATGGTGGTACTGTGCAACATCAATCAGCGTTCCTCCGCCAAGAGTGCAGATGCTGCATCTTCGGTGTGTGGCCCGACTACAGTGATGAGAACAACTTTTTGTGCTGCGAGCTGACAGGTAAGACTGAGCGCGTGCAAAAGTGTCAGGAGAGAGAGGGAGAGAAAACGAGTGACAGAAACAAAGACTGAGGGGCCGTGAAAGACTGTCTCTGTACATCATCAGCGCGCTTCATTTCCAACGCTTTGCTGGCAAGACGCGTGGAGCTGTCAGGAATCTTTACAAATAAGAGTGCGTTTGAATCCAGATTGGACCGCTCGGGCCCTTGGGCCCTCTGGAATGAGGGAGGGGGTAAAAGAAAGATAGTCAGAGCAAAGAACAAGTGAGAACAGACAGGCTACACCGCAGCGGTGTGAATTGAAAGCGAGGTAGCTCCTGGACATACTTTCAGGCTTCTAAAAGACGCTTTTTATTCTGTATTGATTTTCAAATGCTTTACTTGCTGCCTTGTTATCCGACTTCTAAACAATAGGCCGTTTTACCCAGAGACCACCAGGGTAAGATCAGGGCTCGCTCTTTATCGCAAAATGCGCTGGTCTTATAGATCTCCCCAATCTATGCTTCACAACATGGATGATCTTCAACACCAATCAATCCACTCAGTGTTTTACAGTTTTTGTGAAAAATAAAATATATTTTTTCCAGCCCCAGCATGAGGGATGCACATACACTACCAGTCAAAAGTTTGGAATCAGTAAGATTTTTTTATGTTTTAAAAGAAGTCAAGTAAATACATTTCAATGGAGCTTTTTAATGGTATTGTATCAGTTTCCCAAACTGACAACAACATAATAAATGTTTCTTCTCAAGCACATCAAGATTGAATAATTATGTGACACTGAAGACTGGATTAACGATGATGAAATTCTGTTTTGAATCACTGAAATAATTTAAATTGGAAACTACAGTATAGGGATACATGATATTGAAAAAAATCGAGCATTGCAATATTTTTTATTTCACTGCACATATTATTAACAATGTCACTTGGTCCGCTTATTTCCATCTTCAAAATATAAATCATTTACATCCTTCCCTCACATCTCATTCAACTGCCATTCTTGTTCATACAGTAGTTTAGTAGCATCCCTTTTAGACTACTGTAATTCCCTTCTCTTTGGCCTTCCAAGTAAAACCCTTCATAAACTGGTACAAAATGCTGCAGCCGGTATTATAACAACAACAAAAAAAAAACTGTCACATCACACCCATTCTACAACAGCTTCACCTGCTTCCCATCTTTTTCAGAATTACTTATAAAATAATTCTTCTCATTTTTAAAGCCATCCACAATCTTGCCCCTCCATACAGGTACCTTACTAGTTTTGTACATATTGCCACACCTTCACAAACACTCAGGTCTTCTTCTTCCATTCACCTTACTTTTCCCCCTGTCCGTCTTGTCACCATGGGGAGCAGAGCCTTCAGCCACTCAGCTCCCCAGCTTTGAAATTCACTTCCTCCTGATCTTTATAATTTAAACTCTCTTTTACAATTTAAATCCAAACTCAAAACATATCTGTTTAGAACAGCCTAATCTCTTTAGCTCAATTTTATTTATGTTGTATTCTATTAACTTTTCTTGTGCTTTTATTTGAACTGACTGTTCTTGCTGTCCTGTACGGTGACCTTGAGTGTCAAGAAAGTTGCCTTTAAATAAAATACATTATTATTATTATTATTATTATTATTATTATTATTATTATTATGAGACATGAATAAAATTTCACTAGATGAGTTAATATCTCTATTTGGAATTTACAATATTAGATCAATCGGGATGATTCTGCAGTGGGAGTGCATCTCCATAAAATTTACTAAACTCACAACATTTTCATTGTGATCTGTGCTATTTGCAGTGCATTTCTGTATTTGCATGTGTTGTGAGTATTTTCAACCATAACAATCTATAATAAATACAATCAACAAAAAGTTACAACAAAAATGAAGTATTTTATCATTTCCCGAGTCTAACAGTATTCAACTACAGTAACTGAATGATAAAAAATAAATAAAATAAAATTAATCATTGTTAAAGTCACAAATGGTACAAATTTCTTATTTCAAGAGTTTACACTTAGCTAATGATTGATTATAAAGCTTGTTTGGCTCTCTCCCGTTTGCAAGGCGAGAGGGGAGTTTGAGCTCAGGTAGATCTCAAGAACTCCCTTGCTGAAGTAGTTAATGAACAGATAGTGATTGCTCTTAAGAGATAACTGCTTACTAGGAGCATGTCTATGGTGCCAATTTGGTGGGAGGAAACCGTGGAACCCGGGGGAAACCCACGTGAGCACGGGGAGAACTTGTAAACTCCAAACAGAAGCATCCGCTGGATTGGTAAGGACTCCTGTGAGGCAACCGTGCAAACCACTGGGCCACCGTGCCATCCATCTAGGAAAGGATGGGGAGTAGGGATGGAATGGGGGATTCTTCAAAACGAAGATGGCTATTATATGGAACTTTGTGTATGTACAGTATAATGGCTTAGGAATTGTCTGATTGGTGAATCATGAATTGAATAATGCGTGACTGGCCGCAAACAATCATAAGCATGTGATCCTCTTGAAATTAGTTTATAGATAAACTTTACTTTTGAATGATTTTAAGTGGCGTCAGGGTGGCGTAGTGGGTAGCACGATCGACTCACAGCAGGAAGGTCACTGGTTCGAGCCCCAGCTAGGTCAGTTGCCATTTCTGTGTGGAGTTTGCATGTTCTCCCCGTGTTCGCATGGGTTTCCTCCGGGTGCTCTGGTTTCCCGCTGTGGCAACCTCTGATTAATAAAGGGACTAAGCTGAAAATAAAATGAATGAATGAATGCTTTTAAAATTATTATGCAATCCCAGACATCAAAACCACATGCAAATGATAAATTCTAACACAAACTCAACATTGCATATATCCTGCGATGTGACTATTGCGAATTATCACATTGTGATATCGATGCTGAAACGATATATATTGTGCAGCCCTACTACAGTACATTCAATAAGCAAGCAGTCATTTAAAACAGTAATAATATTTTAGAATTGAACCCTTTTTGCTGTATTTTTGATCAAATAAATGCAGCCTTGGGGCGCCACGGTGGCGTAGTGGTTAGCACGTTTGCCTCACAGCAAGAAGGTTGCTGGTTCGAGCCCCGGCTGGGTCAGTTGGCATTTCTGTGTGGAGTTTGCATGTTCTCCCCGTGGTTGCGTGGGTTTTCCCCGGGTTCCCTGGTTTCCTCCCACCAAATTGGCACCATAGACATGATCCTACTAAGCAGTTATCTCTTAAGAGCAATCACTATCTGTTCATTAGCTACTACAGCAGGGGAGTTCTCAAGATCTACCTGAGCTCAAACTCCCCTCTCGCCTTGCAAACGGGAGGGAGCCCCGGGCTCGAGGATCTTATGAGCTTAAGTCCAAAGACATGTGGTATAGGTAAATTGGGTAGGCTAAATTGTCCGTATAGTGTATGAGTGTGAATGTGTGTGTGTGGATGTTTCCCAGAGATGGGTTGCGGCTGGAAGGGCATCCGCTGCGTAAAAATATGCTGGATAAGTTGGCGGTTAATTCCGCTGTGGCGACCGCGGATTAATAAAGGGACTAAGCCGACAAGAAAATGAATGAATGAATAAATGCAGCCTTGGAGAGGGCAATTGCCATCTTTTTAACCATTAAAAAATCTGACCGATTCCAAACTTTTAACTGCTAATGTAGATTGATTGGTATCTGGTCTTTCCTTAAGTACAATCAAGTCGTAGTCTGAAAAGTGCATGAATTATTTTGCTCCATTAACCTCCTATCTTGACTCGAATGGAGTTATGTTCGCCGGATCACCATTTTCACTAGACAACAGAGAACATGCTCTTCTACCGGCTTGCTCCCAGGGGGTAAAAGAGCCAGATACCCCACTGTTTGATCATAGTTAAGATGTCATGCAGACTGTAAAGCAGTCTGATCCATTGCACTTCCTCCAGATATAAAACAGCCTGATGAAATACTTAATGTCTGTGCCTTGCATTGTCTCCATCTTCTTTTTCATTAAAATGATCTATTTTTACCTTCTTTGCCATTCAATAACCTGGTATCAATGCACTGTCTCCCCAATGACATTTCCCTCAGTAAAATCTGAAAAACTGTTGAGAAAGCCAGTGTACTATGAATGCTCATTGCTCTTTTATTGATCCCATCTTGCCCGGGCTCATGCAGATTCGAGGCAGTCTTTTCTCCCTGCAGCAACCGAAGGCATCATACTTTTTTTTTGCCCCTGCCGATTTTGTCCCCACCGCTTCGTGAAATAGCTTGCAGCAGCAGGGATGCGTCTAATACAGGGAAAACATCTTCAATTGTCGAGTAGGTTTTATCATTTAGTTTGTGTATGCTATAAAAGTGGTGTAATCAGCTATTCTACAGCTCACAATCCTTACTAATGAAACTACAAAACACACATAAATATGTTGCAGCTTCAAATTTACCTCCATCCACTAGCAGTTATAGTTTTAAAATGAATGACGTTCATTTTGGGTGGACTGAAACTCTTTATTCTAAATGCAAAAACACTACACTAGAAAGTCATATTTAGTATAGTTTTCGACTTATTCATTGACATACTTTGTCACAAAATCTTAAAACATCAATATAGTTTAACACACAAATCATTTTATAATAATAACAATGAAAGTCAGTATGATGTCAGCAAGAATGATAGTTAAACACTAGCTATGTTTCCATTCACTTATTTTTATGTGCATTTTAGATATGCGCTTTAACAAACAGTTGATGGAAACGTCATGATGGACAAAAGTTTTGAAAATGCACATAAAAAAATGTATGTGCATAACTGAGTAGGACAAATGTTTTACTCATTAAGAAAAGATGTGGATAAACTACGATGAAAACACTTACCGAACAAATTCCATTATACGTGTCGCAAGGGAGGCGCTGGGCAAAGGGAGTGCAGATCCAAATGTAGGTATATTAGAGAGGTCAGGTAAGCATTGGTCGACACAGGGGCAAACAGATGTATACAGGCAATCCAGAGTTGTAGTCAGATACACAGGCAGATGATCAGAGGCAGGCAGCAGATAGAGATAAACAGACAAACAAGGCAAGGATCAAAAGACAAAGGAAACGTGTTGTAATGTCACAAAATGTAAACAAGACTCAGCAACTAGAGTGTGTGTCTGTGCTGCTTAAATAGTTTGTGTAATCAGTCTTTGACAATCCTCCAGCTGTGTGTATGCAATCAGTCAGGATCAGGACCATCTGTGTGTGCATGTGTGTGGTGCATGACTGGGTTTTGTAGTGTATGAAATTTTTAGTCCGTTAGCGATCCATGTAAATCTGTAAGGGCTGGATTGCTGGTGACCGTGACAATGTGCATTAAAAAAAGTCATGTGATTTAGTTTTAAGAGATCATGTGATCATAAAAATGTGTGTGAATGGACAAACTAGCAGGCTGCCCACATTGACAAAATCAATGTTGTTTTGGTCATTCTAAAAAGCCTTAACTTTTTCACTTTTCAGTGTCATTGTATTATTAATTACTTCCAGAATCAAGAGCATCTGTGCTCCGCGTCTCATGTCTTCAAACGCCAACAGGCATTCATTGAATGTGTCTTCTGAGGCACAAGTTATTAATTAAATAAAAAAAAGATTCATGCAGCTTCTCTTACTGTTTTTATTTTTGATATTTGGCACCAGTTAATCAGGAAGTGACGATTTTGTTCTCTTTGACTACTTTAATGCAAACGCTGCTTTATTCGTGCATCGTTTATGCAATATTCCTGTTTTACGCATAAATTTAATTAGCATTTTTGGATGGAAACGTAGCTAACGACAGCTGAAAAAAACAGTAAACTCTAGCTTCTCCATTACATTAACCTAAGAATCAAAATGAACCTGGATTAATATATTGTGTAAAATATGCCAATGAATCCAATTACTGCGTACAAAAGCAACAGTTTCACTTATTACTTTATTTTGTGTACTGATGTGCCATCCTAACTAAAGAGAGCATTATTGATTAATGTTCATTTACAGTTCCTCACTGATAGAACAATCTTCCCAATCACATTCAAACTGCAACTGAAAAAACTCATCTCTTCCGTGAGCCCTCGACTGTACCTAAATATGCTTCCCTATTCACTTCTTACCCTAGATTTCATTTTTCAAACAATGTCAGAGTTTTTTTTTGTACTGTATTAGGAGCACTTCTTCTGAGCATTGCCTCTTTATGACGAGTTGCTTGATGTCCACCTCATTTTTAAGTCACTTTGGATAAAAGCCAGAGGTGCGATGACAGGGAAAGATGAGAGAGAACCAGGCCTGAGAAATTTTATGCTTGAAGTTTTGTTTGCATTTAGGGGGCCCGTCCTCAAAGAAGGGCTGCCACCACACTTTTTTCTGTTTATTTGTTCTTTCAAACTGTTTAAAATGATTTCCTTCTTTCCTGAATTATGAAGCTTTCCCTATTTTAACCCATGCATATGCAAGGAAAGAGGAACACGTTATTAGAGAAATGAGGGGACGGCAGGGTTTAATTTGTGTCGGAACATGTCGAATCCAGATCCGGCACCTCATTTCACTGAAACTCTTCCTCAACCACCCTCCTCCCCTGTCCGATGTTCACTTTCACTTTTTTCCACGACTCCCCAACCCTCTTCAATTTCGTCCGCAACACCTCTACATCCTCGGGTAACATGCCGGATCCATTACCCTGATTTGTCACAGGACCTCGCATTTCACAAATTAAGCACTGGGGGATAGGGGAGTTGTTGGCGTTCACTGGAGGCCTAGACCTGCTTCTGCCTGCCATGATGGAGAGTTGTGGCTTTGGGGTTTCCCGGACTATTTGGGGGTAATGGGGCTGCGTATCGACTTTATGTTTGGAGATTTGTTTGTGTTTTGGCAGCGGTGGCCCATGAGGCCAAATCTAAAGTGTCCCAGGCCTTGTCCTTTCTTGTCTTCCACTGTCATCACTCCGTGAGACGAGACTGGAGTGGCACACAGGTAATTCTTGTTAACTCTTATGCCACTGACCTCGCTTAGCAGCCGGTTTACCCCACTTGCTACAAAGGGGTTTTACAGAAGTCATATACCGTGCTGTTCATATATATATACTTCCAATTTGGAACTTAGAATGAGCAAGTTCCCTACTACAGGCCTCAGATATACATTTCTTTTCATCAGAACAGTAAAGTACAATCTGTAGTTATCATTAAAATAATCTAGTTCCTATATTAGGTCTTCACTTATGCTCCAGGGGACCTACTGTCCTGCAAAACGCATTTCCACCCTTTTTCAAGTGATGCCAGTTCAGATGTGTTTCATTAGGGTTGTAGCGAAACTCAGCAGGACAATGGATGGGAATGAAGAACTGTGATCTCATTCATATTCATGAGCTAAACTGTTTTGACGTCACAAGCAGCACCTCTGTCCCGCTCTCCTCACCCCTTTTTAAAGCAACTGACACCGACGTTACGAACAATGACAGAACTTGCCACAACAGCAGCTGTTCCCTTGTACAATGCTGTATAAATAAACAGAAGGTCACCGGCGGTGAGATGAATTTTGTATCGGCTGTAATTCAGGAAAGCTCTTCGCCCTAATCTAGCAGACAGAGCAATCACGGCAGCGCAGTAGACAATCCTCTCTAAATAAATGCTGCATGAGTATGTGTCTGAGCTGTGGGGGGAACTGTTCTGCTTCTGAACATCCATCCACAAGAACACATATTATTTCCAGCCTCACACACACACCACCGCATGACAGGAGCGGTGCTGCGCTACAATTCTGAAGGCAGTTCATGAAAATTGACTGCGATGTGCTCCTTTTCACTTCAGTTCGACTCAGTAGAAGGAGGTGAAGCACTTTAAATTCATGCGAAGGCCAGTCACTCTGCCGGTGTGTGGTATAAAATTGCATAACAGTAATTCATCAGGTACCTTCTCTCTGAGACAGAAATGAGGGCCGGTCACGTGATCTATCGGCAGCTGCTGGATCCTCCCCCACACTCTCACCGCTGCACGCAGAGCCATCAGTGCCAAATAAATCACCTCAGAGACACCAGGCCGTTTTTCATTTCTAGCAAAGTGGCCATTTTGTAGTAAACTCCAAGCATGAGCAATTTGCACACTGGAATATGAGTTTGTGGCATTCGCGAGCGGGGTGATTAAGTGAGCGTGCGGGTGCCTATACTTCCGCTGAGCGGTGTACATCAACCTTACTGGATCCGTGGGCCTCAAAAAAGAAGAGGAAAGGACCTTTGGAGAATTCCAGGCAAGGTTAAATGCATTTTAATGGGCCTCATTCACACTGTACTTCAAAAGAGCGTCATTTCAGGTGCGGAACCAGTGGCCAGTGCTGAAGGCGAGGTGCTCGATTTCGGCTGAGTAGCCAAACGATTCAATCTAATTATGCCCGCTGCAGTAGAGCACTTGAGAAAACTCAGTGTGGCTTCGACACACATTTCAACACCAGAAACACCTTGAGATTTAGGTGTGAGAAAGAATGTACCAGTCTTCCCACCAGGGAGCTTAACGACGCTGATCAACATGTTGCTAGCGTGAAATATGCTATCTGCATTCAACAGATTCTCTTTAACTCCTCGTTTTTAGGTCACTACTTTTTTTTCCCGCTCTTCTACAATATGGGTATGTCAATTATGCTGTGCCTCGCTGTAACCGATTCCAAAATCATGAGCAGAAAATGTTACAGTGCTATTACCGACAGTGCTAATGCTTATGAGATGAAGCACAGCAAGATAGCATCTGAGGAGATATGCCTTCTAAAAGTTCAGCCCATACCTAAAGCTACTTTAAATGCCTTACTTCAAAAAGTGACATTCAAATCATTTATTTTAAAAGCTTTTCTATCCTCCTGCACGAGGATGCAGACATTTCAATTTCAAATTATGAACATGTAATTGTTGGCACCATGAAAGTGTATATATGTACTGTAAAACAATTGTCCACTAGCTCTGGTTAAATAAATGAACATGACAACCCAATGCTAATTTAATTGGATTACAAATAAACAAACTGTTCTTTTTGAGGTTCACTTCAGAACCAAACCTACAACCATAATTTTAGCATGTGTGCTGTTTTTTGATTTCCCACATTAACAATAAGTAAACAGTTTGAATGTACTGGTAGCAAATAAAGCATAAGCAAAATAAAGCTTAAGAACAACTTAAGACAATCTGACAAGTTCTTTTAGGTTCATAGTTATCAGGATGATTAGTTTGTTAAAAAATACAATCAATAAATGCAATATTCATTCATTCATTTTCTTTTCGGCTTAGTCACCACAGCGGAAAGAACCGGCAACTTATCCAGCATATGTTTTACGCAGCAATATACTGTATGTAATGCAATGTACAATCTATATAAAAATGTAACAATCCAAGCGTACACTAAAAGTCTGTATCAATAAGTCATATATGAAGAGTTTAGATGCAAAAACCTTTAAATGCCATCTGAAATTTTCTTCTAAAACGAGCATTTTTAACAAGCACAGGACAAGTCCTTCTCGTGGTCTTTGAAGTGAAATAACTCAACATAAACACAAAAGGTTGAGAAAAATTTTCTATGGACATTTCAGACTCATTTTACTTGCATCTGAACTCTTCATATTTACACACATTTTGAAAACACAAGTTGTTTTTCTGTGTCTGTTTTTTTATGAGTATTGTTAACTTAATGTACAAAGTATTTCCCTTTTGCTAATATGTACTTTTATAAATGAGCTCAACGCTGTACTGTATGTTTTTACATCCATTATATTTTTGTCATGTGATGTTATTCATCATATAAATAAAAAGAGAAATATTCTATTAAAATATGCTTGTAAAACTGTAAATAATTATTTAAAATTTGAAATAATTATCAGATGCTATTATGACGATCATGTGCGACCCTGGACCACAAAACTTTTTTTATCTCCAATATTGCGCAGGTATATTCATGGCCATAACCAAAAGAACATTATTTTAGTCAAAATTATAGATCCATGCATCATAAAGACAAATTGTAAAGTTTCTACTGTAAATATATAAAAACTTGATCAAGTTTTGATTAGCAATATAGATTGCAAAGCACTTATTCAGGACAACTTTAAAGGCAATTTTTCAATATTTAAACTGAAAAGCAGCAGATTTCAGATTTTCAACTATTTGTATCTCGACCAAATATTGTGCAATATAAAAACCATCAATGAAATTTTTTGACAAATTATGCATTCCACATACAAACGCTAATGAGTTCTGGCTAGTATTCCATTTACTTCATTAATTAATACTTCACTATAACATATGTTCTGTCTAAACCAAATCTACAGCCTTCAGATTAGGTGATACAATCAGTATACAATGTCCAAAATCGAGGACGGTTGTTCTCCATCCATGTACGTGTTGCATAATAACCATGCAATGATATCAAATCCATTTGAGTTCAAAACCGAAGCAGCTAATTTTCCTGTGTATGTGCTAATTATATGGAGGTGGGCACTCTGAGCTGCAGCAGACACATCATTAAGTTTTAACAGGGCCAAAGGTTATCCTGCCTCCAGCGATTCAGACAGATTGGCAAGGTGTGGACACTTAAAACACATCCATTCCATTTGAGATTAAGTTTACACTGAGCGCCTCCCCCTGCTTCTCGCTAGAGTGCTAATGAAGTCCTTATTTAGTGAGATCATCTATTTTAGTGACACCTGCTAAAAGGAGCCTGACGCTCAAAGCATTGATTCAACGCAGCAATTCCTGCTATGACCCGCAGAGGGCCAGTTCACGTCCTATTTTAATTAATAAAAGCCATTGATTGATGGTAATGATCAATGGTTAACACACATCTTTGATTTTATGGCTTCGGCAAATGAAGTGTCACTGATAAAACTTAATATGATGGATTCCTTAAGCGGGTGAGGCAGCCGAGCGAGTTTGACTCATCATTCTCAGAAAAACATTTTGATTGCATTCAAATGTGAACTTTTGGGTTCCCTCATTTCGTTCTGTGCTATTAGCTGCTGCCTGCTAAGAGCAACTGCTGAAATTCAACATTCTGTACTGAAGTGTCATGCCGCACTTGCCCCCACAGTTCCTAAGCCAAGTGGAATTTTAATGCAACCGACAAAAAAAGGTATTGTCATTGATATTCATTGATTAAATGTAGTTAATCATGAAAAACAAGTGCTTGTGACAAAGGCCACCTCCACGCTGCAGCTAAATTTGGTTGGCAGTTCATCTTTAAGTGCATAATACTGTGCTGTACGCTCATAGTTCAGTAATTTATGGGTTTGATAACCACATTTACTCACAAAAAAATGAAGGTAGTGACAACCACATCTGCAAAAATTGTTGTAATATGTTCGGAACCAAACTGAACAGCCAGTTGTTAGTGTCATGTTTTAACATACATCAGACGACGTGCCATTCTTATGCTCTCATTACTGAACATCTAGAGCAATAAATCACAAGGAAGGATGTTCGAGCATTGATTCATTCATGTTGCCAGATTTTGCTAGGAAAAACAATCAATAAGAACAAAAACTAAAGAATAATAAAAGCAAATAAATTAAAATACCCAAATGCCCATGTGTCCACTACAGGGCTCAACAATAAGAACTGCCCGATGGCCCGGGGACAGTGTGAGAGATGCTCGGGATAGTAGACAGAATCGTTACTGGCCCTAAAAACTAAAAACGACTAAAAACCAACACAGCGAAGAGAGGACAACATGACGACAACATCAAATTATGAGGCTAAAAGAAAAGGTCTGTTTTGTGATGTTTTGCTGTCATTTTTAAGTCAGCCAGGTTTTGTTTTGCAATAAAACACCTGCACATTTTCCTTAACATTTTTAGAAATTATTTTTGACACATTATTTAAAATATGTGGCTAAGAAATAGCAATTAACTTTTTTTTTTTTTTTTTGGTGGGGTCAGTGAAAAAGTGTGGCAGGGCAAGTAAAAATCTGAACCACTGGTCCAATCGGGCCAGTAGAAAAAATCCTTAGTGTTGAACCCTGCACTATATAAGCATTTGCTCATTCATTAATTTTCATTTTCCTTCCATTTAATGGCCACCACAGCAGAATGAACCACCAACAATTGCAATATATGTTTTACGCAGTGGATGCCCTTCCAGCCAGTACTGGGAAACACCCATACACACTCATACTCATACAATACCGCCAATTTGATGTATTCAATTAACCTATACTGCATGTCTTTTGACTGTGGGGGAACACAGGGAGAACATGCAAACTCCAAAAGGAAATGCTAACTGGTCCAGTCAGGATTCGAATCAGCAACCTTTTTGCTGTGAGGTAACAGTGCTAATCACCATGCCACCTATTAGGGCTGTGCGATGAATTTAAATTATATCAAAATCGTGATTTGGACATGTGCGATTTCTAAATTGCCTTACAGCATGATTTTCCTGCATGATGCTATTTGAACCAATAATAATGCAGCGCCTAAACAGAACCTGAGAACAGGAGACTGAATAGCCTGGTATACAGGGATGAGTTCAGCACAAGAGGACTTGGTGCCAATAAAGTCAACATCTGTTGTATGGTACGAAGATACTTTGGATACAGGTAGGCTGATGTACGGCAGAACCAGGTAATTTGTAAGTCAGTCATACATTGCGTCTAAAAGCGCATGGAAAGCGTGAGAGCGTCAGCATTTTCAATGTGCTTTGCGGTCGCTTCTTTGTCTTTGCTAGGTGACCATCAACCGCTTTCTCAGAGGATGGCAACCTAAAAAAACATTGCTGCAGTTCCGATACAAGTATTATGCATGGAGATAATTAAAAAGCACTTGGTGTTCGGTTCTTTTGTGTTTGTTTGAGAAATGTGTATATTCCATACAAAGCATAAAGCTGATCGGTTAGTTCTTGTTGCGTGACTCATGGTGTGGCATTCTGAAAATTGATCAGAATCAGCTGGGTGGACCTGTGCACGCAATCCACCGCTTCCATTGGAAATAATTGACTTGTGTGCACAGAAGACACGATATGTGACCGGCCTATACACGGCAGCGTCACAAAGAGGTCTATGATTTATGCATGGCAAAACCAATCTGTGAACACACATGCAACTACTTCTGATATTTGGTCAAGCAGAATATCAGAGCCTTACTTGAGTTTGGCACAAAAACTTTTTTTTTGCCATTGGTCTGTTCTAGAGATAATTTGTTAAATTTGTTACAGCTTTACTAGGTGTTATTTTTTAATTTTATAAGACACGTTACAGGTCTTTGATAAAGACCTACTAGTTTTTCGTTTGAAATATGTTTAAGATTCACACTGTAAGCACAGATTCAGTCTGTCTGTGACAAAATTGTGATTAAAGTCTAAATATTGTTCAAGAAAACTGTGATAGGTTTCTTTTGGCCATATCGCACAGCTCTACCACCAATATAAGCATTTAACAACACCAAAACATAGACAATTATAATAAATGGACCAAAGTGATTACATGTTTTTTTTTAAAAAGTGGATATTCATAAAGTAGGACATCTACTATAGCTACAATGCTGTCATTAGCACAATTTGGACAGTCAGTCATGTTCTGTACACACAAAGAAGCGATTTTAGGGATTACCCCTAAAGTTTGAGAACATGCAAATTCTCAATGTGCATGTGCCCAGAAATCACACATTCCTATCTACAAATTTGGTCAAAACTATTGTTCAGCGTCAGACCTTTGAGAAAATCACATAATCCTAAATAATTTATACAATATAAAATGGATGCATGATGTCTCTTCTAAATGAACCTCTCAAAGACATTTACAGTTCTGGCCAAAAGCACTGATTGGAAAAATGGCACTATAAATAAACGACATTACTAACGGCACATACCACTGACCAGGAGTCAGAATGATGGCAAATCCAACAAGTTTTTGCGAACTGAAAATAGCACTACTTTTCCCTCATTGAGGTAAAAAGTAAGATTGTTTATGTATAGTGCAACCTTTGCCCAGGAAAAAAAAAAGTCTCTCTCCATCGATGAAGTAATTCTAATCTAATGAAGCACCTCACGTCATCACATGTTGCCACAAAATTAGTGGCTAAGAACGTAGGTCATAATGTGAGCTCTGCTACCAAAGGAGGCAAAACTCCACTGCAAACAATAATTATTCAGGCAGAATTAAACAAAATAATATCTAATATCTACGAGTTCTAAACCATTTATTGTGCTTTAATTTGGAACTACTGGATAATATCTGTAATGATATGTTGAATTTGATGATTGCCTCTCACATTGTCCCACAACATTAAAAAAGTGTAGATTAGTGCACAATGTTTTATCTTTCATAAAAAAACTATATTATTTTTGTGTTGTCCCTTGTCACTTTATGTACACTGGAATCTTCTGTAGCCAAAGCAAATTCCTTGTGTGCTAAGCACACTTGGCAATAAAACTGATTTTGATTTTGATTCTGATATTTATTTTATAGTCATTTGACATTGGATTTTTTTTTTTTAAGAAATGCAATAGTTACTTTAATTACTTACTTTTATAATTATGTAACTCAGTTACTAACTCAGTTACTAACTCAGTTACAATTTGTAAGAAGTAACTAGTAACTATAATTAATTACTATTTTAAAGGAACATGCCAAACACTTGCCAAAAGTTTGGAGAGGATATAATTGCTCAATATTTGATTTAGAGGTCTGCATTCTGGACTCTGGAGCACTTGTTAAACCGCCTGCATCCTTCCAGCCATGGGACCCAACCAGATTTCTTGCAGTGTGGGAATAAATTTCAGAATAAAACACGGAAGCGGTCGGTAACTCTAATGTAATGTAAATGGATGCGGGTGGTTTAACAAGCGCTCCAGAGTCCCGACATTATTTTAGAACAGCATCTGTGATTTCCTCATTCCTATTGAGCACCGGTACAGCTCGTGCTCACGAATGTTACATATGCTGAATGCATGGACCAGTGCTTTCTGCACATGCTTTTTTTTCGCGAGTCTGTGTGTGCATTATCTGCATATCGGTCGTCAGAGCGGCTTTACCAACATGGGAGAGCAAAGTGAAGATGCGATGCAATGGTTTTAGGAAACGAACAGGCAAGTCTGATGTATGGGAGTCTTTTTCATGCATAGATGCAAATAGAAAAAATGACCCTTTGCGCGATGTGATAATACTTCAAAAGTTTTACCCTTTAGCAGTCACAAGACTGAAACCTCAGGTTTAAGGCAGCACTCATGTCTCATCACAAAGGGGCAAACAAAACTGACATTTAGCCTACAATCCTTGCACAACCTAAAGTTTTATCTGTTATTTCTCTCTTTTGGTAGTACCCAATTTAAACATAATATTTTGGAAACCAGATCTAAATTTAGCAGGAACAGTCGGGTTGGGCAGAAAATGGGGCGGGATATACTGAATATACAGCAGGAGTGGTAGGGTGCGGAATAAAACCTGGCAGTAGTGGGACTAAAAAAATTTGTCCAACGCAGATCTCTAATTTGATTTTAATGACAGGTTTGATTTAATCACCAACATAAATGAAACCGTTTTTACAGGAAAGAGGAAAATGCTAAATTTGGTAAAAACATTAAAATGACATGAACGACCTCTTGGATGAATGAATGAATGAATGAATGAATGAATGAATGAATGAATGAATGAATGAATGAATGAATGAATGAATGGATGAATGAATGAATGAATGAATGAACGAATGAATGAATGAAAAACATACTGACTGCTCTATGATCAATAATTTTACTAGGGCTGTGCAATATGGACAAAATAATCATATTGTGATTTTTTTAACGAATATTGCGATTGCGATTTTATTTGCTTTTTCAAACAAGCTACATACACACATTCTAAACGTATTCAGTGCAAAAGTGAATAACAAAACATTTCACAATGAAATAACATAGGATTAGGTTTAATTAATAAAACTGTAGTAAAATTGTCTTTAAAACAGACAACATAAAATAAATTCAGATTAACTTACCTCAACTCTAGATAAGAACATGCTGTACACAGTAGTACTAACTGCTTGATAAACAAAACAGTAATAAATTTGTTTGTCTTAAAAACAGACAACATGAAAAAATAAAGATGAACTAACCTCAATTACAGTAATAATAATAAATAAAAACTATTGTAAACCAAAACCATCTATTGGTTAACATAACAATACCATGAGCACAAGAACGCATTCTGAACAAAAATCTTAACAAATTAATAGATAAAATTGCAGCCTTTGCGATTTAGAAATTGCATGTGCTTAAATCGCAGTTTTTTAAATGCACAGCCCTAATTTTTACCAATCATTCTCACATACATTCATCAATTCTTCTGAAAACAAAAAGATATATATTTTGAAGAAAGAGTTTCCACACTGTAAAAAAAAAAAATTACAAATCGTAATTTGTAAAACTTACAAATCGTTAATTTAGTTTAAAATTGTAAGTTAGGTGGACATATTTTTGAGCTCAGAGTTGAATTTACTCATGAAGATGATTTAACTGCATGTTTGGAATAGTTTGTTCAATAAAAGTAAAAAATTCAGTTGAGGATAATTTTCATTTCTCCATATCTGAGTTGAGTTAACTTACATTTTTAAAGCATCCGACTGCACAGATATTTTGAGTTTATTAAGCTTCAGTGTTTGAAGTTGTGCCAAATTATAAAAGTATATGTAACCAGGTTAAAAAGTTGTTTTGTTAAACACAAAAAGGTT
>CAIGQQ010032765.1:15157785-15182131 GCA_903798035.1 Danio albolineatus
TGCAGAAATGTGAGGGGTGTACTCACTTTTGTGACATACTGTATATAAATAAATGCAGATTGTCTTCTTGCAATTTTAATTTACAGTGTCTAATATTATTGTTTAACTTTGTTGAATCTATAACAATGAAGTCAGGGTACAACAGAGTTGAGGGTCTAAACGCAGTTCATTAACAGTTTTTGTCAGACAGGCAATGTTCAACAGGAACAAACAGTATCATGTGTGTACTCCAAAGGAGTAGTCATGGTCACAGACTCAGCAAAGTCTGTGTGTGTGCTGTTTATATGGTCCATCATGAGCTTCCAGCTGTGTGTGTGTGTGTGTGTGTAATCGACAGAATCAGGAACTGGTGTGTCTGAGGTGCATGATGGTAGTTGTAGTTCATTAAATTGGCATATGTGTAGTTCTCCAGCGATCTGCACAGGCTTAAAATAATCAAATAAATATGAATTGTATAAAAGGATGCCACCTTAGTGAGGATAACAAACAATTTATATGTGCAATTTGTATATTGTATATTTTTGTTCACATTTTTAAAGTAGAATTCTCTCTATTAACTATGATTTTTGTCTCAATAAACTCCCAATTTGCTGATTATTATTAATGAAGTTAGTAGTTTTGTTTAGGTATTGAGTAGGAAAAGGAATGTAGACTAAGGTCATGCAGAATATATACTTTACAAGTACTAATAAACCTAATAATAGGCAGATAATCAGCTACTAGTTAAGTGAGAATTGGTACTTAAAGCGATATATAATTTTCTTTTTTGTAATTATTAATCGTAATTAAACCTCCATTGCACAGTGCCAATGAGTAACAAGCAATTTTTTTTCTCTTTAGATGTGTTGCATAAAAGAAAAGATCACAATAATAAAGTGAAATTGTTTCTCATGATTTGCTTTAATAGGTATGGGTTTGAGTCAACTGTATATTTTTCTGTCATGAAAACTCTTTGAGATATTTAGCATGGTAATTAATGTGTATATGACAGTGTTGATGTGTTTGGTCTTGGCTGGATAGATCTGTTTTGCTGCTGCTACTTTAATTATTACTGCAGAGCAAGTACTGAGACTTGTTACTGCCAGTGTATTCACAGACATGCAGTATGAGAATATAACACACTGCTATCGCAAACAGAATATATACGTAACCCCCGTAGCAGATCTAAACACAGGAGGAACTCCAAAAACATGCTGAACATTACAGAGTAGGACAACACTGAGCATTTCAAATGTTGAGAAAGTTCATTAGCTGTTAAGCCGACAGCAACCAGTCTTCGTCATTAATGTGTCATAAGTGACCAATCAACCTGCGCATAGCAGAGTTTCATGACAGAGCTTTGTATTTGTCTTATTCTATTAATGTCTGATAACCTTATTGTCTTCATTTAGAGTTGTATTATTTAAAGGAGAGATCCACTACGATATCATACATTGAACTTTAGTTGATGTAGCTTTGAGAACATAAACAGCCTCTCTGAATGTAAGATGCTCAAAGTTTAATGCAAAGGGAGACATTGGCTTTTACAAAGTTAGCTTAGCAAAGCCTACAGCAAACGAAGTTTGGAGACTACAAAAAAATACATCCAGGTTAGTGACATCACAAGCGCTTCAGGTTACGCACATTCACCAGCAACAAGGGGTGGCCAGAGGCACTGTAATGTTATAGCAGAAAAAGCTAAAATGCTGTCCAAATGCTGCTATTTCCACAGAGCCCATTTTGTTTCTCTATTTGGGCTTCGACACAAAGAGAGAAGTGCTTACAGTTACATTTCAATTATGTTCCAGACAATTATAAAAAAATATATATAGCTAGCATTTGACAAAGTAGAGCTTCCAGAATCTCTCTCAGTTCAGTGCTGGATTCGGCCCAAAACTCCTCCAACCAATGAAGCTGTGGATTGTAAGCCACAACCTGTAAGTATTTTAATTGGTTAAAATTGATCAATTACATGCCGTTAACGGTATGTTGTAGCGAGGATGTAAACAAGGATGAAAACAATGGGAAATGCTGTTTGGCACTGTTAACAATTTAGCTACAAATCCATATTCATTAGTCAAACCACTGTAAACACCCACAATCTTCAGCAGCGCTGCAGTGTCTTTCTATGGTGCCACTTTCAATGTCTCTCTATGCGGCTGCTTTCAGTGTCTCTCTATGCTGCCGCTTTTCCTGTGTTTTACATTTCAAATAATGAACTCGCAAAAGATATGTGAACATTTAATATTACTTACACATGCTTATTCCGAATATATGTGAAAGACATGAGGTTCAGATGTGTCCTCTAATCTGACTGACTGTTTACACATCGCAAAAGTGTGTGCTTGAAGGCGCGTGCCGCTTTTTGGTGATGTGGAGCTGATCCACGAATCACAACACATTATGTTAGCTGACCAATCAGAGCCCCTTGAGGGTGGGCCTTTCAGAGCAACTAGGAAACATGACAGTCGTTTTCATGTTAGCAGAGCAGCTGTATATAATCAAAGTAAGTTAGAATCAAACCAAAAATAAAATGGTTTTCAACAAATGAAGCAGGAGCACACATTGCTTTGCATCTTATAAACACAAGCAATCCTTTAAAACACACTGTGGACCACCCCTTAAAAATTATCTTTCTTAGACTGCATTTTTATATTCTTGATCATTCTAATATGTTTATATTTAATAATTTTTCAATGTTGAATCCTTGTATTTTATTGCATGTCTAATTTCTCTGTTGTTGTAGCGCTTTTGGGTTTTAGGAACACACATTATGAATAAAATGTATTATTATTATTATATTATGTAGTTCATAAATGACAATTGGTCAGAATAACAATATTTTCATTTGTTGAGATTGAGAATTAGGGTTATTTCACCAAATATTGATTTGTTGTCTGAAAACTAATCCAGTATAAACATCTTGGAAAACTTGACATATTTTTTGCTGTTGTTATTTATGCAAAAAAAAAAAAGGTTTTAAATAACACTTTTTTATTTTAATTATAGAATAGAATGTTTTTTCTTATTTTTATTTTTATTTTTTATTGTGATCCCCTAGGGATACACATCCAACTGGTCTGAAACGTCTGTGCAGAAAAGTCTGTGCAGAATAATGTTTACTGACTATATTAACATGAGGATCCTTCATTCAGACTTGAGTGATTCACACAGTCTGAGGCGTTCAGATTAATCTAAGACAGAAAGCCTGTTCTACAAGTCTGTGGATAGATTTAGGTGTTCAGAAACAGCTGACCTGACAGGAAAAGATGAAATATTGCGCTTTCAGCTTTGTTTGAGCCAGATACTCCTGGGAGGAAAGATCTCCATCCAGCTTGCTCCCAATTACATCTTCAAACTCATGCCAGTGAAAGAACGAAAGCTCTGAAGCAAACAATGTGAAAGGGGGAAAAGGGGAAGAAAAGAAATAGATTAGGCTAATTCTGACTTGATGCACCAGAAGTGTTTGAAATGGACTGGAGGTAAGGGGCAAAAAAGGCAAGTGCTTGACATGCCAGGCAAATGTCACAGCGTTTTTAACCCGGGGAATGGAAAGTGTGCGAAAGACCAGCGAGAGACCACCGCCACAGATGGTATCCAGCGGCCTGCGAAATGTCAATGGGTTTTAACCTCGTTTGACAAAAGCGGAGCATATCCTCCCAGAGTATGATCCTTCAGTAAATGTCAGGGAGGCATTTCAGCATCTCTCACGGTCTCTAGAGGCACAGCACACAATACACAGCAACAACACGGGCAGCGCCAACCACTGTAAATAGATTTAGTTGTGTAGTCATAGCATGCAGAGGAAGCCTGTAAAAACGCATTTAAGGTTTAGGTACAGGCTTGAGGTCGGAGAAGGGTGCATTTCTGCATTATCTTATTGCATGTGGAATAAATGAGTGTTTGATGGACTGTGATAATAGAGTCTATAAATAACTACTCCCATCTGTTCATCTATCAGCCTGCCTCATGGCAACATGTATTAGACAGCCCTTTGCTCCAAGAATCTAAATGTTGTGCTCTTTAACTTGAAGAAAATATGTCTATCATTATTATTTGCATTCGTTTTGCATGATATACCATATGCTCAAAGCACTCTTGTAGTAGGGGCCATTGAATTAACAAATCCAGAAAATGTGTCCATAATAACAGAATTTAGCCATAAAAATAGACGTTACAGTATAGTGAGACATGTAACAGAATTAAGAATGTATTGAATTAGGGCAATATATATCATTACAGTATATCGTTACTGCAAAATATCGCAATATATGCAATGTTGAGTTGGGATTATAGTTTACCAGAAACCACATGTCAAAACACTGCAGACACTGCAGAATTTAACTGCAATAGAGTGAAATTTTATCATCTGCATGTGTTTTAAGGCCTGTGACTGTGAAGAGACTTGAAAGCATTAAAAAGTGCATAAAGAAGTTTAATGAAGATTAATTTTATTCAGTCATTTGTGATGAAGACTATGCAATGTTATTGTACATTTGATTGCTCAATTTCTGTATCCGAATACTGTTAGACTTAATCTCTCCAAAAAACATTGTGTTAATTTATGATTGTAGTTTGTTCATCATGTTTATAATAAATTACATAAAATATTTTTATATTTTACTCTACAAAATCATCCCAATCAAAGTTCATGACTTTCCAAATAGAGTTATTCTAGTCATATGTTTAAATAATAATGATGATAATAATAATACATTTTATTTGTAATGCACTTTTCTTAGACTCAAAGCGTTACAGGGCATTACATAAATAGAAAATGTTTAGTTGTGGTAAGTTAGTTAGGTGATTCACACCATTCAAGTCCATGATAAGAAGGAGCTTGTTAGATCCCCAGCTGACCTAAATGCTTATTTAAATCCAACCAACAGTGTTTTTAAAAACAAACGTAAGAGGGAAGTGCACTTTGATGACCTTTACCTTGATTTTACATTGCTTTATTTTGTGGAGCCATGTTTAATCAGACTCGAACCGAGTGCTCTGCATCAAAAGTACAACAACGTTCATGCAAGAAAAGTTATCCATATGGAGATAGATGAGATAGATGCATTTGATTACATTTTTTTTGTGGTATTTATTTATTTATTTATTTATTTATTTATTTGTTTGTTTTGTGTTGTGCAAAGAACTGCATGAGAAAATAATATTTTTGACAATAATAATAATACTAATACTAATAATAATAATAACAGAAAACAGCCTGATCTCACGAGAGAACAAAACTATTTTTACGTTTTATCAGTTTAGTGGCTAATTCGTACAAATTCAAATGAGTTTTAAAAACGAGGCATGACACCCAACCATCATTGGGGGATAAGCATTAAATTGTATTAAATCATATTAAATTGTACGAGATCACACACATTCATACGAATTGGCCACTAATTCAAAAACTTAGGAATTTCCGTTAGACTGTGTTGAATGAAATAAGAAATTAACAATTTTTCATATTGTTCCTAAAATGTAATAATACTGTAACATTTTGTTTCACTTTAATTGCATGATTTGAAATTAAGGTCCCACTTTATATTAAGTGTCTTTAACTACTATGTACTTGCATTGAAAATAAATAAATAATACAATGTACTTACTGTGTTCATAATGTATTTGAGAACACTTGTGGTGCTCTTGTGTTTGGATAGGGGTAGGGTTAAGGACAAGTTTGGTGGTATCGGTAGGTTTAAGAGTGGGATAAGGAGTAAGGGATGGTCAACAGTGTATTTACAGATGTAATTACAGTAATTAATTACAGATGTAATTACATACAGGTATTTCATCAAGCATACTGTAAGTACAATGTAAAAACGTGGATTTACACAATAAGTACACTGTAACGAATTATTAATTTCGGTGTAAGTACATATTAGTTAAATATACTTAATATGAAGTGTTACCGAAATTAATTCAACAAAGCTTTTGATTACTTTAATTTAAATGTTACCAATAAAAAAACTTGAAGCAAGCAAAATGGCATACAGATTTTTTTTTGTCCAGAAAAAAAAAAAACAGATAAACCTAACTTGGGGAACAAAAATAAACAGCTTTCACAGGGTCTTAGGAATTGAACCCATGACCTTGATGTTGCAAATAGTTGTTTGAGTTTACTTACACCAGATATCAGCAAATACTGTATGTACACATACGTAAAGCAGCCTTAATCATCTTGTAGTGCAAACAGACTTTCACAGAGCCAGCAATGTGAAGGTCATGGGTTCAATACCCAGGAAATGCATGAACTAATATCTTTTCGCACATTTTTGAAATGGTATGTGAGCCGCCAATGCATTAAAGCACGAATGTGTATTATTTGAACATTTTATATCTTTTATTTCTTTCAGTTTATACCTGAAGCTCACACTGTCACTGCTGGATTGCCAAAAAAAAGAAGAAAATGACGCAAATTGAGAAGCAATTGGTCAAAGGATGTCATGACCTGTGGTAATGGATCAGCATGTCAGACATATCAGACTACCTCTCGCTATCAGCAGATGTTAAATGCCTCTGCTGCAAATGTCTTTCTCCTTGTGTAAGGACATCAGTCTGTCTGAGGCTGAGCTGCAGTGGGGCTCTCGTATACTTTTAACATCTTCAGGAAAAGAAAAAAAAAAACGAGCCAAGGATCTTTTACATTCTCTGTCTCGCCCTTTGTTGGTTATGTCAAAGCCTTGTTGTTTGGGGTGTAATAGCTGAATCTAGGCGGGTATCAGTTAACAGACAGACACACACACACACAGACGCATACACACACAAGGCCAGGGATGTTGCGGCCAATGCTGAGATGGCATTGTATTTCAGAGAACGCTGTAAACAGCACTTTTCAGAACAGCCAAGAACAGCAACACTGACCTCAGACAATACGGCACAGCCAGAAGGAAAAACTACTTCACTTCTCTACTTAAATGTTAATGCATTTGGCAGACGCTTTCATCTAAAGTGACTGCATTAAAGGTATTCATTTCATTAGTTCATATATTCTCTGGGAATCCAACCCATGACCTTGTTGTTGCTAGCGACATGCTAGGCTAGTACTGTTTACTTACATTGTTAGGCAGGGATATTCAGCAAATATGTAAAGAAGGAGCAACCTTGCAAGTCTTGCATGGCTCTAGCGATCCCAAGGTCATCAGTTCAATACCCAGGGAATGCACGAAGTGATGCGTATGCTTACGTATGTGTATAATTTTAATGCAATGTGTAATAATAATAAAAAGTATCATTAAATTGTAATAAAGCTAGAGTTTGAAGTATCAGTGTTCAAACATTCTTTATCTAGAGTTTAATCTGAGAGAAGTTTCTGCTAGTTTCAGGCATTAATAGAATTTGCTGCAGGTAAAAAAATAAGCCATACAGTAGATCACTGCTAAGTGACGCAACAGTTGCCAATTTTTTTTAATTGTGCAAATTAAATTTTCTGCAATCTTTTGTGTACCTTGTCTTTGAACTTTGGCTCTGAAAAGCAACTGCTGGACATAAAAAGCTGAGTACAGAGCCAACTTTACTGCTAAAATGTGCATGAATACTGTATTGCCTCTGATTAATCTACCAGCCCTGTTTTCCATTTAAACCCCTCTAATAACATTGTTTTACTATGCAAATGTGCAATATTTTACCACTGAAACGTATTGATAGAACTTTTTAAAAAAAGAAAGAAAAAAGAAAGATAAAGTAAGATTAGAGGATATGAAAATGGAAATATAACCTGGATGAGGAAAGAGGATGATTCAAGTGATGATTCATAGTTGTGCTGTTAGCACCAGCTCACCCAAAAAAGTCTCCCTCATTGGGATCTGCAAAAGATGCTGAGAAAACAGTGCTCAGCCAGGTCTCAAAATTCAAAAAACTTGCCGACACAAAAACAGAAAAGAAAAGACAAAGAAATAAAAAGAAAAGGCAGTGTGCCTAACAGTTATGAGCAACTGTGGAAGCCAACTGAACTGGAAAAAAAATGTTGTTTTCCTGTAAACTTCCCCTTTTGTAAATTGGTCAGACAAACAGCCAGTCCCGCACCTAAACTTAGATAACTGGTTGACCATGTTCTGACACCACCCATGAACCACACTTTTCAGAAAAGTCCAACAACTTATATAACATGGCTAATCTACAACTTCCTTTAAAAAAACCTTGTCCGTCTGTCTAGAGGACTAAATCCTTATGTTAGTATGGTTTGTTAAGGCATGTGAGATGTAAGACTGAAAGAGTATGGCTGAAAGTTCAGATTTTACAAAAATATAATAGCAATGCATAGCAGAAGAAATGTGGTATTTGTACAGAATGCGTTTAGCTTGCCAAATTTACATAAATCTTTGATCGCTAGCAGTGTGACTCTAAAGTGCTGTACTGTATGTTTGCAGGAAACCCCACAATGTCGACAAAACATTCTTCACCCTCTAAACCACCTATGGTAGAACCCAAAAGGCAGAAGAAGATGCTAAACATCACACAAAAAGTTGGACTTTTGAACATGCTAAAGGAAGTATAAGTAACACGTGTTTAAACAAGAGAGAAAAGTGTGAAAACGTTAACGCCTATCTGAGAAAAAAAAAAAAAAAAAACATCTATAATAATTGTAAAAAAATAAAGCGGACTACTTCCTGGACTTCACCTATTGCGGGCTCTTTTTAGTATGTACCCCCCGCGATTAACCACTGTATTTTATATTTACAAATCAAGCCCCTATAAACATCACTATGAAAACTGTATAGAAGCTATGACTTAAATTAATAGTTCACCAAAAACTTTACCCTTTACTCAATTTTACTCACCCTTTACTTGTTTCAAACCAGCTGGGAAGAATGCTGGCAATTTTGTAACCAATGATTTCCATAGTATTTGTTTTTCCTACTGTGGAAGTTGATACTGTAGGTTTCCAGCATTCTTCAAAATATCTTATTTTGATCTTATCTATATTTTAAAGGTTTGTAACCACAACAAAGTCAGTAAATGGTGAGAAATTTTCATTTTGGGTAAATTATCTCTGTAAAGGACTGCTATTTATTGATAAAGCTATTAAATTACAGGCTTGCGTGACCAAACTTCATTTCCCTTCATTCTATGTGGTGGCGCTGTAATTATAAAACACATTAGGCACTAATGTTTCCCTCTTAAGTTCATTGTATAACAAAAAAATTTTAAATCTTGTCTTTGGAATAAAAAAAGAAAAGTCAGAAATATGAAAATGCCAGCAAGTCCATTTAAAATAGGTTAATCAAAATGCACATCACGTTATAATTATGAGAGGGAACTTTCTAGGAGACGAGCAGAAGCAAAGGTGCAGTCCAGAACTGAAATGAACCAAAGAACAAACACAAGCTCAAAGTAGTTCATCAGGGAACATTTCTGCGACCATATTTACTGTGTGCAGGACTCTAAGCTACTTACCGCTTTTGGTTACACAGAGAAAAAACATGAAAGAAGATAATGGAAATACCTCAGAGGCATGAAAGGGGCATGGTCATTGTCTTTGATTTGGGCATTAGGGATGGAAAATTAATTGTTACACTTCACCAAAGCAATAAACTCTCTCTCTCTCTCTCTCTCTCTCTCTCTCTCTCTCTCTCTCTCTCCTTCAAAAAAAAAGGGTTTGGGAGGCTTTTAATGTAAATATTAACACCTCAGATTTGTTACCCTAATAAAACAACGGACACTCTGAAACTCTTTTTTAATGTAGAGTGAAATATATAAAAAAATACTGTAATTGCACATCCCCTAGCTCTGGAAATCTCATTAAAAACACAATAAACAAGTGTAAAAATACTCATTTCATCAAGGACAGCTTTGTCACAGATGTATTATTCATCGTCCACCAAGTCAGAGCGGGAAAGAAACGCTTACAAAAAAAAAAATGTTAATAAAGAACAAAGCAGCCTAATGTCAGGCACAAAAATAATCTGCATATCTTCTGAAAAGTCACACGTAACACAATATTGTTTGGAGCTTTAACTGGAGCCAACTCTTCATCTACTTTCAGGCTGATTTAGATGAACTAGTTATAATTAAAACACGCCAATTAAATGTGATATTATTTGGAATAGGCTCTAAAATGTCAGTTTGGCACACATGGCGCATTGCATTTTTTTTTCCTTTTAAAAAAAAGAGATGA
This sequence comes from Danio albolineatus, assembly GCA_903798035.1. Classification (NCBI taxonomy): domain Eukaryota; kingdom Metazoa; phylum Chordata; class Actinopteri; order Cypriniformes; family Danionidae; genus Danio; species Danio albolineatus. The sequence goes on from CAIGQQ010032765.1 coordinate 15,167,882, forward strand.
AGGAAAACAAAGAACTTATTATTGAGTGATTCTGACAAAGAAGCAGCAAGTGAACGGCAGCGCTGAACGAAAAGAAATTAAAAACCTTTCATAAAAGTACACTATTCAAAAAAAGAGGAACTTTTCAAATAGATGGAGCTGTTGGTATGCAATCCGGTTAATGAAATTGTGTTGTGTATCTGTCTAAAACTTCCATCTCATGAAATCTTTCCAGAGGCTTATTTCGGAGGTGACCCCGTAACCATGCGGGACTGATGAAAACATTTATTGCTTTCTGAATCTGAGCTCTGCCTCGCAAGTCTCACAAAGCTTATCATATAGTACACAAATCCACAGAGAGATAATTAAAATATCTTCAGAAGGAGGCGGCAGGCCTCACCTGACCCTGTCAAGAGCTGCATATCAATGCTTCTGACGTCTCTTCTCCCCCGTGCACCGATGCCGTTCAACTTGGGGGATCGGCACAGTTGTAATGAGATCGACCGCAAAAAAAAGATCATTCAAGAATCATTTACTTACATTTCAGGTTAAGAGTCAACAGCGTGATTCGTGGTTACGACTAACTTGCTTTTAAAAATTCATAAAGATGAACGCAATTACATGCTGTGAAACACATCAATTGCCACCGGGGATTCATACTGATTTAATTGTTATAACAGTGTCTAGTGATGAGGGTTTGAACAAGAGATGTTCATCGGCATGAAAACTCTTTCAGTGTGTTTGTGCTTTGGCTACAGTTCTCAGATCAGAGGAGATAAATCTTGAAAGTCATTAGGGTCTTGGTGGTACAAATGTATGTTATGTTAAATACAGATCGAGTTTGTGTAGAAGAATCTGGCCAATAAACCTAATTCAGAGTTATTCAGAAGTTAGTAACAACGTTGGCTGCATTTTTCTTTCTTATATAATAGAGGATGGTTGTATGCACTTGAAATGACTATCATTACTTTTAAATGCTAAGTTTTATTTTTAAAAAACTTGTTAAATGAGTTTAAATGTACAGTAGATCATGTATATGGATATTAAGAATACTGTTCCAAAATAATTGAGTTTGTCTTGCATTTCGTCCAGGGGGAGGGGGGTTCTTGCTTCATAATAACTGTCCACCTTTTGATTATTAGTGTTCTCTAAAATAATTCTGTTTGGGATTTTTAAATATTTAACATATTTTGGAGGGGGAGGCATGGTGGCTCAGTGGTTAACACTGTCGTCTCACAGCAAGAAGGTTGTTGGTTCAAGTCCCAGCTGGGCCACAGTCCAAAAACATGCACTATAAGTGAATTGGATGAACTAAATTGGTCGTAGTGCATGAGTGTGCTTGTAAATATGAGAGTGTAAGGGTGTTTCCCAGTACTAGGTTGCAGCTGGAAGGGTATCTGCTGTGTAAAACATATGCTGGAATAGTTGGCAGTTCATTTCGCTGTGACACCTGATAAATAAGGGACTTAGTCGAAGGAAAATGAATGAATGAATGAACGAATTAACGTATTTTGGTTTCATTTTAACCCAGCAATGTAGTAGTTTTTTAAACAATATTTATTCATTCATTCATTTTCTTTTCGGCTTAGTCCCTTTATTAATCCGGGGTCGCCACAGCGGAATGAACCGCCAACTTATCCAGCATTAGTTTTACGCAGCGGATGCCCTTCCAGCCACAACCCATCTCTGGGAAACACATCCATACATTGTCATTCACACACATACACTATGGACAATTTAGCTTACCCAATTCACCTGTACCGCATGTCTTTGGACTGTGGGGGAAACCGGAGCACCCGGAGGAAACCCACGCAACCACGGGGAGAACATGCAAACTCCACACAGAAAAGGGGATCGAACCAGCGACCTTCTTGCTGTGAGGCGAACGTGCTAACCACTAGGCCACCGTGGCGCCTAAACAATATTTAGTTGAAGTAAAATTTTTCACAAGAATACCACAGTATAGCCAACCTAGTGCTGTGTTTGTTCATTTTTCTGGTGATTTCTACAATAACCTACCCTGCAACGCGGGTTCGCCAGCCGTTTGCTATTGAAGGAAGGGGCAGCAGAGACAAAAGGACTTTGTCAGTAACTTTTACAGTTGAAATAGACCAGTTTCTTTTTCCTCCGGATCATAAAATGTAAGTGTAATAAAAATTGTTGCCTCGTTTTGTGCAGTTTGCGAAATGTGTTCAATTGTGTGTTTTAAGTTGTAATCGCCCAGCGCAGTTTGTAATCACGCATCTATTACTGTATAGATCAGTGCTTGTACTGTATCTCTCAAGTTAAATTTTTATGGGGCTGTTCACATACCGTGGCCAAAACCATGTTAAAATCGGTAAATTTTCAAAATAGTTCGATTTTTGCCACAGGGTGGATTAATACTGAATGTGTGTCGTTATTACTTGGGGTTAGGTTTAGGAGTAGAGTAATATTCTGGTGTTTAACTGCATTTCTTTATTGCATTGCTGCATTGGGCTCTCACATGCTTTCTGCTACTACTTACTGCAGCCATGGTGGGCATTGCAGAATGCAGAAGACCAATCACAACAGACTGGGTAATCCGACCAACTAGCTCAGATTAGCTTCGCGCTAAAGGAGGGGTTTGGGAACAAATGAATCGCTGAACGAATCATATGAGAATTGCTGGTAAAATTAGGTAAAAATAAATGCATATTATAAGACAATGGAAGTGTTGTTGGAGGCCAAAATCAAAATATGACCTTTTTAATCAAAATAGGGGCTCTTTCAATAAAAGACTGTAAGTCAAGTGTACTTGGTTTCCAGGATGACCCAAATTGGGTTGTTTTTAAGCCAGCATTTTTATATTGTGAGGTGGGATTATAACATCCAGTGTGCACTGAACCACCCGAGGTGAATTAAATAAATAATTTGCATATACAGCAGAATTAATTAGTTTGGACAGGGATTAAAGCAAACTCTTTAAGAACATTTCCTTCAGAGTTTTCAGAGTTGTGATCAAACAGACTTTCACTGGAGGAACATAAATCTCTGTTTGCTAAAAAGATATCAGGAGTTGATATTGTGAATACGAATGCTGTTTTGTAAGGTGTGAGGGAATGTAAATGTTGCATCTTATAAAAACATAAAACATAACATAATATAAACCTTGCAGTTTGATTGCATTATTGATTACAACACACACACACACACAAATCATGTTTTGTTCTGTTTCTGTTAGGATGAAGTTACTGTATTTTCCAACTTCTTCACAACGACAAACGTTTTTATACAATTACAATGAATACGTTTTTATACAATTAAAAGTCTCACTAATTTGCTTTTAAAGGGCCATGAAACCCCCCTGTCTCAGTGGGGTGCTTTCACACCTCTAGTTAGGAAAAGCTCAGGAAAGTGGGTGTGTCCAGCTTGGTTTAGGTAGGAGTGTCGGTGGAGGGAAAGAGAGTATTGCATAAAAATGGGGGTTTCCATTGGTACACACGCTGATTTTCAAACAGGTTTGAAAATATTTACATGGACATTAGTAATCAAATTATTTGCCAAATTCTTAATTTGACGACTTTAACGGCGGTTTGGCAATTTCACTTTTATCCAGGAACAGTTTTAATGGAGTGTTTAAACCCGCTCGGCGTATGAGAGCAATAAAAAAACCCTCTGCATTTTTCGGTAACTTAGATGCACTCAGTTGGTAGCGTCAGAAAGCCGTGTGTGTATAGACTGCGGTGTTTACATGTTTACACTCGGAGAGCAGCATTTACAGCGGATCTTTCAGTCTATAATACTGTAGTGATATTAACGTACTGTAAACTCAGTAACAGTTCTAATCACTTTGACTAAGAGCTGTCTTTGAACACTGAGAGAGAGTACTGCTGACAATACAAACTAACTTTGTCATCCGAATAAACAAACAAAGACCACTGATCGATCACTTACCAAATCTGTAGAGACAGGACAATCAACATGAACTGAAGCCGCGTCTGTTTTAAAAGGAGATGAGCGGCAAATCCGGATTTCACCATTTCCAGATGCGAAAAGCTTTCAGGTGATAAAAAAAAGTTCCTTTCAAACGCATTTCAGCTGCGTGTAGCGTGAGTCCAGCTGCGCTCTCATAGCGGGGAAATGAAAACAAAACCTTCGTTGCAGCACATAAACACAACACTGGCGACCTGTGTCACCAAACAGTTCTTGTTCTCTCACTTGCTTTGGCAACACAACGTGGCGTCTCTCTGCCGTCTGAACACTGCAACAGGCACAAACAATCTTCGAAGCTCTCATGCATATTAATGAAGTTGCACCGCATACACAATAGAGCGCGCAGATTGGTTTGAACCAAATCTTTCTCATGAATTAATGCCGCACACTCAGAAACGTCACAATGCACTCTCAGGTACAGACATCCACTCTCCACGCTGGAATACACACATGGATCTCATCGGCGTGATGCCGCTTCAAAAATTCGTTTCAAACCGGAAGAACGAATTTGCTCAAAATAACCCAAAAACAACCAACTTTCACTCTTTAGTGAAATATATGTGTCCTAATAGTCTTTATAGCAGCATGGGACACGTATATGACTGTCAACAGCTCAAAAAAATGTGTTTTGGTGTTTCGTGACCCTTTAAATCCTCTAAATTCAGGCCTTATTCATTTCCGCTGAAACACTCCACTGTAATGTGTACAATGTTGTTTGTAAAATTCCTTTTTTGAAATGACATTATGCCACAAATGCTGCTATTTGAGCTTATCTTGTATTGAACCTGCAATATTGCTTCAAGGCAACAAACCTGGACAGAGAGAACCAAAGCACACACAAACAGAAACATTAACAGAGGATTGTGTTCATTTCTGAAGGCACTCAAATTCCCATCAAGAAAATGTGCTTTTCTAACGTGACAAAACGGCCCAATGAACAATCCATAATTGTAGCCTGCTGCCATAATAATGTCCTATAAGCAGTTTCAGGTATAGCTCGCAAGCTGTGGTGAGAAGAGTCACTAAGCAAAAGCCTCGCAGCCCTGCTTGATTAGACAGCGTTCCACTCCGTAATGCCTTTTAATGGAGTTTTTACATGCCTGTTCTGCATGCATATCAGAGGCGGCTATAAGACGGGAGTTACTTTAATGGCTCATCAGACCCTCTCTGAGCCCCACTTGACCCCGAGGAGCTACTGTGTATTAAAAGTAATTTGGTTTAATGATGCAAGAGGAGTTGTCTTATTGGATTTCTTTCATCTGTCAAACCTGTGGTTTTGATGATATTGCATCTCTTTCACCACTGTATGGCTCTCCAACTTCAAAAGCCTTTCAAAGTCACCTGGCGTTAGTGAGCGCTTTTGTGATGAACAGATACGCATCGGTGTTACAGACAAAAATGTTATAATCTTCAAGGGCAAGGATCGAAATTAAAAAGGGAGAGAAACACAAGAATGTAAAGTGATGTGAACAAAACAGACAATATTCCTTATTAAAGCGGATCATCAGTGCGATAGCTTATACATATATTGGCAGGGTTTGCCTTTGATAATTAAGGCTTGCAGCAGGTACAAAGGAAGATCTAATTCAGTCATTGGAGCATTTGGAAACTGTGGGGAACCAACTAATCCCGAGGCCCCCTGTGAACCAGGGTTACGCAAAATTCATAACCAAACAAGCTCCCTTTCAGTTCACAAGGGTCAATCTGAATTGAATTCAGAAACTGAGTGTAGATTAATCAAATTAGCAATATATTTGTCAATTTCTACATCCATATACAGAATTATATTATTATTTTTTTATCCAAATATCATCAATTTCCCATGTCTCGTCCGCCATATCTGCAGTATATTCGTATCCATTAAATATTATTACAGTTTTGCATTTTGAAACAAGTTTTTATTTCTCAAATTTGCTGTACATTTCAGTTTATTTTTAACACAGTTTTTATTTTTTTAATCAATTTTTATGTAGTTTTTCATAGATTAAGCTTCAGTTTTAGTAAATCTAGCAGAGTTAAGAAAACTCGTCCAGTGTTGACCGAAGCAAAGTTTTATGGTTGTACAGCTAACACTAACTCTTGAGCAAAGTTCTTAGTAATAAAAATAAAATAATTGTTTGAACAAATACTAAACCCATAATTGTACAAATGCAAAAAAAAGGGAAAAAATGTGAGGAATTAAAACATCTTGATATTAAAGATGTGAAGTTAACATGCTGTTTGCATTTTTTTTTTCAAATGAAGACAATATATATATGCGCATATACTGTATATAAATATATGCGCTTGACTGATGTGTTTGGCTGTGAAAGTGTCATCCATAAACTGATTTTCCACCACAGAATAAGTGCTGAAAACATTTAATTTAGCTAATTATTATTTTATTTCAGTTTATTTTATAGCATTTTATTTTATTTAGTTTTCCAGTGACTGTTGTTGGTTTTTTTAGGTTTAATTTAAAATTTAATATTTTTTATTATATTTAATTATTACATTTTATTAATCAATTATTATTTTATTTTAATAAAATGTGTTTTGACTAATAGTTTTAGTCTTAGTTTTTGCTTACTAATATAACCTTGGTCTCCATCAGTACCTCCATCCACTGTATATATACTGTAAATCCAACCTTATGTCTTTAATCATAAAACCTCTATTTTTAAATATAAATAATCATCAATCTTTTAAATTTTGGCAGGTTTAATTTATATTTTCAGTCCACTCCACATTACAACATTAAATCATATGTATATATATTTATCCATACATCCATCTTTATAATGCTCTAATTTACCTCCAAAATACACAGAAATGAATGCAAATACACAGAGACTTTATGTCTGTGTCAGTAAAAACACATTAAATTGCACCTAATTATGGCAATAATGCATTTATAATGGAGAAAAGGTAGGTGCTCTTGATAATAAGGAACTTATGTGGCATTTTTGTTGGACTCCACTTTGTCTGAGGTCATTTCACGTACTCGTACAAGATCTGACACTTGACATTGTTTTTCCGGAGACCTAAAGGCTTTTAGTCTTAGGTGTGATGCCCTTTAGACAAAATGCAGAGGTCTAAGGATGTCCCAAAATGGGTAATTTGTGACAATTAAATCCCCTTTTAAATCCTTTTCTCTTCATTTAACCTTTTTCTGTAAAAGCCTGAATCTGTCGGGGTTTAGCAGGTTAACCAATCAGCAGACTGTACCGTGATGCACATAAGCAGCAGAAACTAAATTGAAGCTCAATGCTACACTTCTTTCACACCACAGGAAAGCCACTTACCTGGACAAAAAAAGCACTCCTACAGCATCTTTACACTGTAAAGCTAATCAATATTTGACTAAGAAAAACACTGTTTGACATGATTGAGAATCTGTGTAAATACATTTAGTCCGCCTCTGTGTGACAAAAAAGTGCGTAAACACACAGTGTATTTGGTGCTTCTATGCAGAGCACCGTAGAAATCGCTCTGGACAGGCCAATTTAACCGTAACATAATTGGCTCACAACACCAGGAGGGGGAGCTCCATGCGTCAGAATTTGGCAGCACAGAAACAACCAGTAAAACAGGAGGCGGATCATGATGGGAGGGTGCACCCTGTTGCCTTAGTGTAGATAATGACAAATTGCTACAAACAAGCCATTAGTCTTTAGAATTTAAGAACGGACCACATTGTATGAACCGATCAAGATTATAAAGAGCCCAGCGTGTATACGAAAAACTTCAGGATCAAGCACTAACCACTCTGAGTGAGATGGAAGATACCGTATCAGCTGATCAGAGCTATTAAATAGTTCAGAGAAAAAAGCCAAATCTGATCTTTATCTTAAGCGGGATCTTAAGCGTGACGATAATATGGAAATTTCTTTTGCTAAAGACAAAAGCCCAGAGGAAGAATGTCACCTTCATGCTCAAATATTAGTCCCTGGAGGAGAAGCACAGTCTTGCTCCTCTGATCCTGGGGAAGCTTAAGAGACATTAGGACGAGAGAAGGTGTTCAGACCTCCCGACATTGTAGTCAGTGCTGATTTAGAAGATCTATTAGGACCTGACAGGCATGTAACTGCAAGTGCGGCCATTAATTTTCATTTAGTCCCCTGAATATACCCTCTCTGTTCATTTAATGATGAGAAACGATCCACTTTTTCAAGGATTCTGCTTAATTTGGTTGATTTAACATTGATATATTGTCACTACGGGCCACCCCGATGCCTTTGTGGACAGAGAGACTATTTCCAATGCTTATTTACCAGACACACACACACACACACACACAAACGACCGCTTTGAAAACAGAGAGCGAATTAATTCAATTACGCAATTTTAAACACACTGTAATTAGTTAAATGAAGACATTTGTGTCATAATCTCTCTCTCTCTTTCTCTCTCTGCCTTTATGCTCTGCCATTTTGGAGCATTTGCAGCTTGTAGCGGTCCTCCAGTGAGACTTTATCTAATTCCCTGTGTTTGCGTACCAAAGCACAAATCCTTGATCATATTTTATTGATTTACTTTGAAGGCCATACGTTGAGGCAAAAAATAGCTAATGGGCACATCAACATAGACTAATGCAGTTATGCTCATTCTAGTGAGAATAATTACCGATTCTGTCATCTCTTGCCAAAGGCTCTGTTCAATGCAAGTAAGCTAGCCTCCCTGTGGAGCCCCCCACATATGCAACAGCTATTTTAACACAGTTAAAGACATATCGAGATGCAGATTATGTGTGTGTGAGGATTATTGATATGGAACAATAATGTTCAAATCCACATCCACAGTGCATAACATGAGAACACTACTGTGAGCCAGATGGATTTGGCCTTGTTTTCCTGACATCGCAACATCTTAGACTCATACCTTATTTATGCCTATAAAAATCTCAGAAGATTTCTGCAGACTCCCATCATTTACTGGCCTACAGATCAGTTACAAGGTCTACAGATAGCCTGATGTCTTGTCCAGACAGTTGTTGATCAGACATTTGTAGGGGGAAAAAAAAAAAAGAGTCTAGCTATGATTTATTGGAATTTACAGATCTCTACAGATATTTACAGAGATTGTCATTTCTAGTTTAAAATAATCGTATTTGTTTGTTTGTTTTATTGCTGAGCTACAGAAAAGAAAACTAAAAATTAAATGTTAATATGTAATGAAATCAAACACGAGAATAAATACTTTGTAAAAACGAAAATACTCGACAGATAGAGGACAATGCGAAAGACATCTGCAAGCAAATCAAGTCAAAATCAGGTGCAGCTTGACTAGCGTTACTCCAATTTGTTATAAATGAGATAGTTTTTACTGTAATAAGTTCATTATAAAAGCGTAAACAAAATGTATACTGCATTAGTTAATACAAAGCAATGTTTTCTAGTTTTTTTTTAAATATTCTTAAATAAATTAGTAAGTACACTCTAAAAAAAAAGGTTCTTCAGTGGTTCTTCAGAAGTTCTTTGTGATATTTGAGGTGCTATTTAGCACTTTTACTGTGTAAAGAACCTTTAAAGCACCATAAAGGTTCTTCAGTGGTTCTTCAGTGGTTCTTTAAGGTGGTCAGGGTGCTATATAGCACTTTTACTGTGTAAAGAACATTTAAAGCACCATAAAGGTTTTTCAGTGGTTCTTTGGGGTGTTTAAAGTGCTATATAGCACCACTACTACTGGTAAGCACTTGTTCTTATAGCTAATTCTCATAACTTTTATGCCGGTTTTATTTGCGGAAAGGGTAAAGTAACATTATGAGCACCTTAAAATATAGGTGCTTTATAGCACCATTTGACAAAAGTACTATATAGCACCTATTTCTTTAAGGTGCTGTATAGCACCAAAAAAGGTTCCCCCCTCGTTACGACCAAAGAACCAGTTTTGGTGCTATTTAGCACCTTTTTTTTTTAGAGTGTACCCATGGCAGCTACACTCTAAAAAAAAGGTGCTAAATAGCACCAAAACTGGTTCTTTGGCTCGTAATGAGGGGGGAACCTTTATAAGAGTTATGAGAATTAGCTATAAGAACAAGTGCTTACCAGTAGTAGTGGTGCTATAAACATCCCCCCCACCCCACCCCCAAAGAACCACTGAAAAACCTTTATGGTGCTTTAAAGGTTCTTTACACAGTAAAAGTGCTATATAGCACCTTAACCACTTTAAAGAACCACTGAAGAACCACTGAAGAACCTTTATGGTGTTTTAAATGTTGTTTACACAGTAAAAGTGCTAAATAGCACCTCAACCACCATAAAGAACTACTAAAGAGACTTTTTTTAAGTGTATATTAACCTTCGGCCCACAAGCATCAATCTAATTTGGTTTTTGGCCCTTCATAAGAAAAAGTTTGGGCTCCCCTGGTCTAGTCATTTGAATTGAATTAATTCCTTTCCCAAAATCAATTTTCTATTTATGATTTACTGATATTCGTTTCATACTTAAGAAGACTGTAAAGAATAGATTTATATGTCTAGTTTTTATAATAGTCAATCTTGATTTGAATCAACTGTGAAATCTTGCCACTTAACCAGAGTAAACATCTATAATTAATGTACCATACGAGGGCTTAATTCAATATATTTATGCATCTGTTGATTTCATTTACAGTACGTGTTGATTATTTGGTTGTATTTGAAAATTCCACCAGCAGAAACGTCTGTCTAAATTGATGCCTAACAGATCAGCTCTCTGTTTGTGACGCATGAAATATGACTGAAATATAACTGAAAGTTTCAGCTGACTTCAGTATGTTGACACATTTGCAGCTAAAATGTCGTTTACCCACAGTAAACTAATGATTGAAAAGGAACGGTTAAAGATGTTAAGTCCATGCTGTCAGACCGACATATTCAGATAAAGAACGACATTACAGAAAGGAAGCAAATTGATTAAAGATAACAAACAAGCCAAACAATTTATTCATTTTCCTCGTATTAACTTCAACGGATTAGCAGTTCTCCTCAAGAATAGTAATATGGGCTTATAAATTCAATTGTCAGTTTTTAGTTTATCAGGACTTTAACAGTGAAACGAAGGTGTGGATGTTCGGTCCGTGATGGGAGCTCACTGTCTTCAGAATGGTTTAGATGGCAGATTCGCACATTATCTCTGTAAATAAAATTATTTTCATGGGCTCATTTTTAAATCCTTTTTGGCATTTCTTGTTTAAGACAAAAAAATAATATTAATATTTTATAGAAAATACATTGGAATTGTCCCATTAGTATTGTTGTATATAAAACAAATAATAATATAATATACATTAAATTTGTTCCATTAAGATTGCTCTTATTATTATTTCATTGAACTATTATCAAATAGGGGCGTCACAGTGGCACAGTGGGTAGCACAATCGACAATAGCAAGAAGGTCGCTGGTTTGAGCCTCGGCTGGGTCAGTTTGCATGTTCTCCCCGTGTTTGCGTGGGTTCCCTTCGGCTGCTCCGGTTTTCCCCACAAGTCCAAAGACATGCAGTATAGGTGAATTGGGTAAGCTAAATTGTCCGTAGTGTATGTGTGTGAATGAGTGTGTGTGGATGTTTCCCAGTGATGGGTTGCAGCTGGAAGGACATCCGCTGCGTAAAACATATGCTGGATAGATTGGCAGTTCATTACGATGTGGCGACCCCAGATTAATAAAAGGACTAAGCTGAAAAGAAAATGAATGAATGAATAAATTATCAAATAAAAATAGTTCACCTAATAAGTTTAGCCATGTTAAATGAAAAGGAAAACAATATCTGCTCAGATTATCTGACATTTCCACAGTTCTAATACATTTGTTAAGAATGGCTGAAAACATTGAGCTTTTAATAGATAAATACATGGACCACAATTAACAAATATTTAACTGCATGAAGTTCTTTTTTTTTTTATTAGTCCCTGAGCTTACAGCTCCAGTACTCTGAAATATTGATGTAGTCTCTCAACCATGGTAAAAAAAGACATTTTAGAGACTCTTTACAACACAGAGGTTAAAGTATAGAGCAGCGATGAGAGACGAACAGAGGTCAGCAGATGAACCAGAAGTCTATCAAGCCACTACAGTAAAAAAAAAAAAAAAATCACAGAACTGAACAAGTCATTCTACCAACCGCTCTACACATCACTCCGAGCGCAATACATCTGAATTAAATCCAACCTACATTTGTTCATGACACATCTCACCCTACTACATCAACACCACTCTGACACAAAAATCCATCACTGCGGAAGTAAAATTAAGCAGATCTCGTTTCACAAACACACCTGATTCACATAAATCTAGGTCAAACCATAATACTGAATGTATAATAAATTGCGCTCTTAAATGTCAGCTCCCCTTTGTTTACAGTGCGCTGAGATGAAAAATCTTCTTCGGCACACAGTCAAATTGCCCACACAGGGACTAGCATCCACTTTTTCATAGCTGAAGAGAGCTAGCACTCGTGCTAGCGTCGTCCTCTAAACAGCAGGGGCTGAAAAAGCACAACCCGGGGCTCGAGTCATTAACCGAAGCGCAGCGGTTTTTGCGAGGTCAGAGAGATGTGAAGGGCAAGACCCTCATCCTAGAAAAGCCCAGCAATGTGATGACTCCACATTTTCATGCAGTCGGTGGGTACAGGCACCCTATCAATGGCAGATGAGGCTAATACACCCACTGTAATATTTTAAATGGCTTGATAAGTCCCACACTTAATGCATCGCTTGATTTCGCAGCCAAGGTTTATCCACACTGCAGATGTGGTTTCGCTGGCGGACTTAATAGCTTTAAGTGGCTTGGTATTATTCCCATTCAATGTGCTGACTAAGCCATGGGCAGAATTCCTCAACTGTTCCAGGATCCCCCCCTCCTCGCCCCCCCTCCCTCCCTGCAGCAAAGCTTCTAATGTAATTAAAGGGTAAAAGCTTTTGAAAACAAATTCTACTCTGTCATGATTAAGAGTTGGCAAACCTGCTTACATTGAAATATCGTCTATGTTTAAAGGCAGCGGAAAGACAAAACACTCCCATTAACTCATCCTTAAGCAAGCGGTCGGCATTTACAATTTGAGGAGCACCGGGCGTCTGGGGAAAAACGGAGCTAACAATCTCTTCATGACATCACCGAAAGCTCCAGCAGACCTCGCTCTTACAAACCTCTCCTCAGAGACGACTTAAGCTCGCGGATCGATTGAAATAATGAATATGTATTTGTAGCAGATCAGTCACTGCCACTTGTACAGCTTGAATGAGAAAATTTAAAGTTGGCGGCGGTGGGGGGCGAGGGGTGGGGAACAAATAGGCGAAAATGGCTTACTTGGACCGAGTTCAAGTAATGTTGGTTGGGATACTGGAGAAAGACGCAGGGGCTGGTTTTTGGCAGCGGTGGCTGTTCCAAAATCCTTTCTAAGTCTAATCACCTGAATAAATGAGATGGATATTGATTTGTTTATATTAGCATTTTGAGTCTTGTATAGGGTCATTGATTTGGTGGACAGAAAAAGGTTCTGAGGTCAGTTTCAATTAGCATATGGAAGTTGCTTGGTTATTCAGTGTTTATAAGACTCCAAAACAATACTCTGAGGACTTTATTGGGATTTCAAACATATGCTTTTTTTTACTGATAGGTCCTTCAGTTCAAACGAAATATGGAAATATGGTTGGCTTGGAGAACAATATGGAGCTGGCCACTTACTGTAATAACTTCTGAGAGCGAAACTGTTTTAGCATGAGTAGTGCAAGTGACTTTTGGGACTCTGACCAAGTGCTACATAATAAACTGCCATAAAGCTTCAGATATTGCATTTGCATAAACATTAAGGCACAGGCGATGTTAATAAACGTGAGTCTAAAGCTACCTTCCAAAACCCAGTGAGCTTTTTAGATTATGGACACAAAATATTGTACATAAACGAAAGTAGCAATAAAAGTTATTAATAATCTTACAGGAAATGTCTAATTTAAGAAACCAATTCCTCTGTTTAACAAGTAAACAAGGAAATATATAGAATGATCTATATGAACATTAAGACAACCATTTGAGTATTAATAAAATAGATATTAACAAACAAAACATCATTGTAACGACTTCTGAATTATTGAAATTTACAATATATTAAATCTGTACATTTAAATTTAGAGAATTTAGCATTATTATTTTTACTGAATTTCTGATCACCAGCTATAAAAGACTACAACTACTGACCACAAGCTAGTTATTATCTCCAAATGGCACAAAAGAGTGCTTCATGCTAAACAAATCAAGGCATGGTCAGTGTAATGCCAGGGTAACTGACAAGGAGCTGTTTACAAAATCCAATTTGTAGGTTCAAAACACAATTCGTAAATAATGCAATATAAATTCAAAACA
>CAIGQQ010032765.1:15182531-15205612 GCA_903798035.1 Danio albolineatus
AAAAAAAAAAAAAAATCCAGGAAGAGACTCATTATGAAGTATTTATATGTATGACATTATTATTATTTCATTCATGGCATTAATATCCTTTGTGATTTCCCCAGCAGCTGCCTTTTTTCCAGATAACCACCCCAAATGGCAGCAATAATATCCCGCAACTGGCTGAATCAAGACGTTTCTACACATGAAATTGGAACAAAATGAAATTAAAACTTTGCCAAGGGTCTGCAGATGAAGAAGCTCTTCCAACGCATTTCTCAAAACAAGTAAAAGGTGACAAACTGAATGACGGATGAAGCTGTGATTCAGCCACACTGTAACGACTCCACATGCACACAAAATACAGTACCACGCAAAAACACATCTGGGAACCCACACCTAACACAGCTCATCCTGTTAATGAACCATATCAGAGAGAGGAGGAGGAAACTAATTAAGCTGTAGAATTGTTCTCTAGAGACGCTCACATTAATTAAACTTACATGACACCAAAATCTGCATCTGTCATATATCATTGAAAGCATGAGCTAATTTCTCATTATATATCAAAACATAATCAGCTTAAATCTTTTACTTAAGAAGTATTAACTACCGTTTCAAAAGATTTACTTTTTCCACAGTATGTGACGAAAAGTTGACTCAACGTGACAAAAAGTACTCAGATGTTCATTAGTAATTACACAATACAAAAGGTTGCCGAAAGATCAAATCATTAAGATTGAGCCATTTGTGTACACTCTTGATTTGAGAGCTCTCAAAAAGGAATGTCATTAACATTATCCTGAACTCTAATGGGTTCAAAACCCAATTACAGACATCGCTGATGTAACAATCGAGATTCCAGTCATAAGGAATTATTTCTTCCTGATCAGGTAAGCACTGTGACAAGTACAGTATAGAGCAGGGGTGCCCAAACTTTTTCTTATGAAGGACCTAAAACCAAACTTGACTGAGAGCTGTGGGCCGAAGCTACATTAAAGTTTCCATTAGTGATTTCCTCATTTATTTTCTAATTTTTAAAAATAACTACAAAACATTGCTTTATATTAATTACATTGATTTATATTATTTTTTATATTAAGATTTTAAAAAAATGTTTAATGACGTTCATTCATTCATTTTCTTGTCGGCTTAGTCCCTATACAGCGGAATCAACCGCCAACTTATCCAGCATATTTTTTACGCAGCGGATGCCCTTCCAGCCGCAATCCATCTCTGGGAAACATTCATACACACACACATTCACACTTATACACTACAGACAATTTAGCCTACCCAATTCACCTATACCACATGTCTTTGGACTTGTGGGAGAAACCGGAGCACCCGGAGGAAACCCACGCAACCACGGGGAGAACATGCAAACTCCACACAGAAATGCCAACTGACCCAGCCGGGGCTTGAACCAGCGACCTTCTTCCTGTGAGGCGAACATGCTACTCACTACGCCACCGTGGCGCCCGTTTAATGACGTTATTACAGCAAAAACATAAACAATCCCATTGATACAATGGAGTTCAATGTTGAATAAACTAAGCTGCATGTGCCTTTGTCTTAATTTGCTCGCTAATGTCTTGTGCATTGCCTGATATCCGTTAAGTGACAGCATTTACATTTTTAAAAAACAAAACAAACAAACAAAATGTTTCATCACATTCGAAATAACAACGTGTTTCAAAGATATTCGTCCTGACCACCAACCCATCATTCTCCCTCTCTTCTCAAATTGAATGGTGGGCCAAATCAAAGGTCAACTTTGGGTATCTCTGGTAAAGAGAAATACTAAGCCAATATATTCCATTTGAAGGGGGGAAATAATTTTTAAAAAATACTATATCATCTGACTATATCATAATGTTTAATGTTTCTCTTAAGTGTGACAATAATTTGGACTTTTTGTGCCATAATACCAAAAAAATTATTTTCTTTTAGGTGAATGATGCTGTGCATTATACAATATAAATAAAAAACAATTTCAATTATTTAAAAAAAACATAGCATGCAAGTGAAACATTATATGTATAACATTTTTATCTCTTGTTTTCTTCAGTAATTGTTTATGTCATTCCCTTGACATAGAAACATACATTCATACATATTTCTCCACTGGTTATCATAAAACCTGGAAACCACTAGCAATTTACTGTTCTCCCTCAAGGGCCAAATGTAAATGTTTTACAAGCTTGAATTTTGAAACGTATTGACATATTTACACAATGGCTAATGCATGAACAAACTTGAGTGTTACATCTCTCCCTCTCATGTAATTAGACTGGCTAGTTGAGAGGACTACAGTTGCTGATTAAAAAGATGGGTTAAGCCCTAACAAGAAAACAACCATACAGTAATAAAATATCATTTTATAGTAAATCTGCAAAATGGATTCTAGAGTAGCCTACCAGCAAAGTCTTTCGCAATGTGTGCTTCAAATCCAGCTCTGCGTGATTTTGATATGAGTTTGTAAGGCGTTTGTTTGTATTACAGAAATGCCGCGAAGGCGCAAACAAACGGATGTTTTCTTGACTTCACGGAAAAGGTAGCACGTTTCGTTTACATGTCTGTTTTAAAGCAATATATCACATCAAAATGGAAAAAAACACGTCATAATTTACTCACCTTCTCTTCACGTGTGGCTTTTCTTCTTCAAACTTGAAGAATGACCAGCTTGTGTCCATAAAGTGAAGGCTGCAATGTAGGCTACCAAACATCCAAGCGAAAAATCCGAAATCAGTTAGTATCATGAACACAGCGAAGCATGAAGTATTACTCACGATCAAAACAACTAAATTATAAACCAGAACACAATGAGGAAAATAAAAACATGCAATACAGGAAGGAACGTTAAATAGTATTCGTACGTGTCACGTTACAAGTTCATGACGCAGTGAAAAAAGCTTAATGTGTTTTGATTTCAGATGGTCAAAATTATGTTTTATTTGTTATTATAGATTCTGTTTTTCAATTAACATTTATGCCTAATTGTATGTAGCCTATAAAATAGGCCTATTTAAAAGTTTTTCAGTGAATAATTCTAGTAGCGAGAAATTGAAAATATTTTCATGAAAGATGTTAATTTATTGCTCAAGTCCTTAAGATTGTGTATAATTAAACTGATTTGCTGTTACTCATCCTCAGTAAATTATAACTGATTATCTTACATCAGCAAGGACCACGGTTTCAGTAAAAAAAGAAAAAAATGTTCTACTGAAGAAAACATTTGTCTTAGATGGTATGTGGGAGTTAATTAACAGCAAATTTGAATTAAAATACAAATATTCCATGGGCATTCCAACAATTCATTTAAAAATAAGCAAATCTTTGCATTCTTGAGAAAAAGGTAAAATCCAATTTTCTATTAAAACAACAACTTTAATGTTACACTATCAATCCACAGATCCAATAACAAATTATTTGATTATATCATAATACAGTGCCATATTAAAGGCACAGAATGTAAACAAAGCCACAGAAACAAACCAAACTTGCATATTTTGCTGATTATTACTGCTGAAAATGATGATTATTGTCATTCTTTGGTACATGGTACAGTGCAGTTCGGTTTTGCTTTTTGGTTTTTACCTTTTTAGTACCACCACAAGTGAGAATCCAAGCAAGACTTACCATTACCAAAATTTGAGATATACACACTACCAATCACCAATTAATCTGAGAGAACTGGCTATTTAAAATATTAAGGTGTTATGAATTTAATCAAGACATTCTGAGCAGCACTTCCTCTGAAGGATGCCCATGCCACACAGCAGATGGCAAATACATGCATGACTTCATAGAAAATCTCTTGAACCTTAATAAATTTTAGCCTCTGATGATCTTAGAAAAAAAAGTAATTCCATCACTGACCCAAAAGCATTTAGATCATCTACATCTGTTCACTGTCCAGTCATTTCCTCCCCCTTCATCATCATCAACACACTGTCAAGAAGTGTCTTGGTTACTCACCCAAAAAAAAAGCATTTATTTTCAGATGCACTGTTTGTACATTATGTCCTATTTGTGATTATGAAGATGCGAATTCAGTTGGTAACAGCCTTTAGTCACAATTATTTTGCAGTGGAGAATGCATCATCAGAGCCATAATTATTGAGAAGAGGAGGCAAGGCAAGCCTCTCAAAAGCACTCAGGGAGCACATTTATATGGAGATAAAACATCACCTCTGACATTCTTCAAAAGGGACTTTCACATTACCGCTGTACCGAGTTCAACCCGTCACCTTGAACTGTGAGCGGCAACAGTCTCTTTCAGACAGCTCCTGCAATCTGATGCCAATATTGAGTCTGCCTCGTGGAGTAGCAATTGAAATTCAGTTTAAACCACATGTCCCAAACAAGTCAAGAAAAGAGCTTTTTTTTGTGATGAAGAGGTTTTTTATTTATATTTATTTGAAGAAAGCAACAAAGCGCTTGGTTGTTTTGGTGCTTGGTTTCCAAGTAACATCACAGTTTGCTGCATTAATGGAAAATGTAGTTAATGTGTGTAGGAGTGAGTACAACTGAATCCAGAATTGCTGGAACTATCCATTTTGTAAAGTTATTTTGTAATGTTATTCAGACATGAGTTATGTTCAGAGTTTCAGAAAAATGTAGAAGTGTTTTTTCCCTGTTCTTAAGAGATTCCATAAATCAGACCAAATGAAATACTTAAAATGTCAATATTCTCAATAATGTTTTGTCCATTTCAATGGACATCAGGCCAAAACACAGTTGTACTGCAAAACAATATACCAACATGAAATAAACAGAAATAACATTATAACATTATAACTTAAATTTTCAGGCTTTTGTGTTATAGACTACACATTATTAGAACCCACTACATTATAGACAGACATGTTTGATAAAAAAAAAGCCACAATCTAAAATTATTAAATTCTACAATCAATTTTTAACTTTAATTAGTAAATACAAACCTTATTTTTTCTATTCAACCTATGAAATATTGGAAAACATAAATAAATCTTTAATGCCTCTCTTATGTGTAGTGGATTTGTATTTATTTTATTTATTTATTTTATTATTATTATTTTTCTTTTTTCAAATTACAACAAGCAGAGCTTTACTGCAATTTGATTGGATAACAAAAGTCCAATATCAAGGACAGCAGGTAAAATTTTAAATTTGGTGTGATGTTAAGGAAAGCAAAAAGAAAGAAAAAAAGACCTGACATTGTAATTGAGACCAGGTCCAAAAAGGATTTTACAATAAAATATTACATTGTATTACATGATCACTGATTTGACATGATGGGTGGATGAATAGACTGTTTTTCTATTTTGTATTATATAATTTAAATCACATTAAAAATATTTAAAAGTATAGGTATGTTAAAATGCAGATGATTTGCATATTTATTCCTAACTTATATAACTTAACTTATTATATATAAGTTATTCGATATTTTTGTTATACCATAAAAATGTAACTGAAATAAGCATCTTGTGTTGTGCAATATGATTTGTACAATGTTTTAAAATCATTTATAATAATAATAATAATAATAATAATAATAATAATGGGCGCCACGGTGGCGTAGTGAGTAGCACGTTCGCCTCACAGCAAGAAGGATGCTGGTTCAAGCCTCGGCTGGGTCAGTTGGCATTTCTGTGTGGAGTTTGCATGTTCTCCCTGTGGTTGCGTGGGTTTCCTTCGGGTGCTCCGGTTTACTCCACAAGTCCAAAGACGTGTAGAGTACAGGTGAATTGGGTAGGCAAAATTGTCCGAAGTGTATGAGTGTGAATGGAAGTCATCCCAGAGATGGGTTACAGCTGGAAGGGCATCCGCTGTGTAAAACAAATGCTGGATAAGTTGGTGGTTCATTCCACTGTGGCGACTCTGGATTAATAAAGGGACTAAGCCAAAAAGAAAATGAATGAATGAATGAATAAAAATAATAATAATAATAATAATAATAATAATAATAATAATAACAATAATAATAATAGTCTGTTAGTTCATTTATTCATTCATTTTTTCTTCTGAGGAAATGAGGAAAGTATTGGAAATCAATTTATTACACAATTATTAATCTTTCTTAATGTTAGTAAATGTAATTTAAGTTAAATACCGCAAGATAATATTAACTTTTGGTGCATCAATTAATGCTAAGAAGCACAACTTTGTATTTTAATAATGCATTTGTTCATGTTGAACTATGATTAATAAATGCTTTACCAGATTAGCCATACTTATATATTAGTAAATACATTAACATACTGTAACTATTAGACCACTATTCTAAAGTGTTACCAAAAAACTTATAGCAAAAAAAGAGCTATTTTTTTGGCCTGTGAAGCAGTCATCAGTCCTCCTTCACAGATGTTATTTTGACCTACTGCAAGAAAGAAGCAAAAATAATGAAAAATCATATCAGCACGGGGTTAGCATTTAACAGTCAGGTTCGTACCCTTTGTATGGCCTTGGTCAAATTGCATTTTGCAGCACGCAATCTGGTTATTTGAAAATGAAGAAAAGAGTGCGAAGAAAAAAAGAGCTCTTGTCATTACCATTGCTCATGTTCTGATTGTCAGGGTGTGGAGCCAATTCCCATCCGTGACCTTTAGCGATGCATGTGGCTTATGCCAGTCCTCCACCGAAAAGCTCGGCTCGTTATTTAAAAGTAAACACAGCATAATCAAATTGATTGTGTGTTTTTTGCATTAGGTGCTGTGGGGAACATTAAGTATTAATGTTGAACAGTCTTGCTCACATCCCCCTGACAATAATGTGTAACATCGGCTTAATGTGCCGGTCTATGCTAATGTTTACTAAGCATTCATATCGTATTTGTGGATGCCAAGAAGTAATATCCCAGCTAACAAGGAGCATTCAACTTTGTCTAACATTCTGGCAATAATGTAACTTCTCACACACAATGCAGCTTCACATGTTTTCTCAGAGTGTCTGAAACAGTTCAAAGATCCAGAGTTTCTAAACACATTTCTGAGTTTTGCTTTGATTGGCCAGGAGTCCCAGCACTGTAAAAAATGCTGGGTTATGCATAATTTCTTCATGTTGTCACAAAACAAATCGATTAAGTTAACTCAAGTGTTTTTACAGATTTAAGTTGATTAAACAGAAAACAATTTGTTTAAAACAGTTGTTAAAATAAAACAATTGTTTTGTTTTATGAAATTAACTGTCCCCCCAAAAAACTCAAGCATTGTATTGATTCAGCTCATTTTAAAGGTGCTGTATGTACATTTTTGACTCTTCTAAATCATGAAGAATACCATAATATGTTTGCAGATATTTAAGAAACATGTTAAGTAAACATTCTTGTCTTTCTGAAAAACAATGCTAAAGTCAGATATTCTGCTTTGAAAATGTTTTACGTGCCGGAACGTCTGTCTTTGTTTTGGTCATTTAACCCGCCCAATGCCAGTTTAGCCAATTAAATTTCTGCTACCAGGGTTGTGTTGGTGGAAAACAGTGTATTTCATTCATTCAGTCATGAAGGCTCTCAAAGTATGCGTGACCGAAATGTGACCTCAGGTGGACAGTAGCAGCCTTCGAAATGAGACGCAGATTCAGAGTTCTGCATGAGGTGGTTATTACGTAACAAATAATATAGATATTACGAACGTAAACAGTAGGTGAGCAGGTTACATTGTAACCCTGAGTCCCAACAACATGCTACATGATATGCAGTGATAAGCAATTTGTCGAGACAAAGCAGTTTGCATGAAACAAAACATGACAGAAATTTAAATTAAGCCATTCAGAAGCACAGAATAGTGCACTTACTGCACTCCAATGGATCAGTAAAAGTTTATAATAATTATTACATATTAAACCTCTTTAACATTATTAAATGTACATGCTGAATCACTGAAATGTGTTGGCTTGCACTGAGTCACAGTTCTAAAGTTAAATTTCAAACGGTTTATTTTATTTTCAAGATCTGAGGTAAACTATGTAGTGCTGCTTTCAGTAGTATGGCTATAAACGTTATTTAAAATGGCATTCAAATGATTCACATTATTTTCATTTAACACTGAATAAATGAGGTGTACCTGAGGAGATCATTGTCAGCTTGTCCTGTTGTTCAGCTGCAAGAAATAGAAGCCGCTTAAGATCCTTGCCAGTCTTAAGCCAATTTGAATCTTTTGTTTTGGTTCAATTTGGAATTTCCCAAACTTTTGCAGAGCCCGAGGGATCAGAGTGAGCAAATCAGAGTGAGCTTCTTTTGTGTTCTTGTGTTGAAAATTTATTGGCTTAACTATTCCTTTTAACCATGAACACATGAAAGCGTAAAACGTGTTAATTACTTATTTCCTAGGGTGGCACGGTGGCTCAGTGGTGTAACCTCACTGTAAGAAGGTTGTTAGTTCAAGTTTCAGTTACAGAGGCGTCCTCAGCACTTGTAAAACTTAATATAATATCATTAGTTTTAAGGTATCAATTTGAGCCCAGCAACATTACATCTTACATTCACAAAAAGCTCATTACAAAAAAAAGGACAGGGTTTTATATTAAAAGCTTAATAGGGGCACTTTAAAACACTTTGAACGTTTTGAATGTTCAGAGAAGGTCATTAATAGCTTCTGGTAACGTTAGCAACACATTTTTACCTTAAAAAACACACACACAAAAAAACACTCCCATCGAAATACTAAAAATGACGACGCCACTCAGTTTGAGCAAGCAAGGTGTGGGTGTGCAGGGAGCGCATGGAGAATGGGCTGCAAATAACTTTTTTAGTAAGCTTCTCTTGCCATGTCTGCATTGGTGGTGTCCATTGTTATGGCAGTATGTTTACAGTGATAGCTGCCCCGAGGGCTGGAGGAGTGGGCAGCGGCTGAGACCTGTCCACCAACAGCATGTCAAACCACCATCAGATCCCTCCCCGTGTCTGTTGCTTCCCCAGCGGGTAATTGAAATGCTCAGCCACCAGCACTCTTATTGGAATCTCCACTGTCAAACATCTCACTCACTTTTCTGTGAGCAAGGCAGTGCCAAGGCTTGTTTTCCTGATTTGTTTCCTTGCTGCTCTTTCCCCCTCACCTTGTTTTGGCTGCAGAGCCTTCAGCCTGGGCATGATGAGCTCTGTGTGTGGTTTTGCAACACGGGTCTCCCAACAGACCTTCTCATTTCTTCTCTGTGCCTTGTTAGGGCTGTGCTGCGTGAAGGCCTTGTATTGTCTGACAGTCTCTTGATTTATTGGGCTGTCTGTTCCTTGGGTTTCATCGCTGTCTTTCAATTGACATCACCAAGTAGACTTATTTCAGGAAAGCTTTCGTGCTTTACAGTTCGGATGTCCTTACATATCTCTCCTTCAATCCTTTCACTGGAGCTGGATGAGATGTTTAGAGGAAGAAATAATGGATGGTCAGACCCATTTCTGAGATACAGTATTAATATAGCAAATGGGTAGTCTGACACTCGAAGGTCAATGTTGTTTCTAGGGAAACTGTTTACTCATTAATGCATACTTTGAGACTTAAGCAACCAAGGATGCTATTCACAACACCTCATTTATTTTGTAACAGTACCATGAAGTGCTTTGAAATGTGCATTTTTGCTAGATGTGTGAAGTGATTTCAACTGAAACATGAAGACAGGGTGAGAGATATAGGCACAATCCCAATTCTACCCCTTAGCCCTTGCCCCTACCCTTCGTTTTGCGCTTTCACGTGAAGGGGTAGGGGTGTCCCAGTTCTCATTAGCTTAAAGTATTAAGGGCTGAGGGGAAGGGCTAGATACCCCTTCAAACTGAGATTTTCCAGGGCCACACTCAAAATCAAGAGTTAAGAAAATTTCCCAAAATACACCAGCTACATCGGCAGCATGGCTGCACATGGAAAAAAGGAGATGTACAGATTAATATTTTTTTGTCATTATTATGAATTTTTACAACAAACAAGCATGTTTTAATGCATTCATAACGGCGCTCGTGTTTTACCATCCTGCTTTAAAAAAAAAAAAAAAGCGCTAAAATAAAAACAGCTAAATTGCGCTATCTATAATCCATAATAATAACTCCTGTATAGCAGTCCCACAACATTCTGTCACTTGATGACACTCGAATGCCCTGTCAGAAAAGTCTAGTGGCTGGGAATGACCTTTCTACAGTGTCTGGTATAATGTTAATGTTGCTTTTGTGTGTTTACATGATGAATATGGCCAGGGTGTAAATGCACAGTACTGTTACTTATTGCCGCATTATATTGTAATGATAACATGATATACGTCTTCAGTGATTTCCTGAAGATAAATAACAAAATATAACACACCTAGAATAACTACAGCAGTCACAATCATCGATGTAAATCTGGAAAAATGTTAGGCCTTCCCATTCACACTCTGTTTCAAGGGCCAAGGGGAAGGGGTAGGGGTACATAAATAGAATTGGGATTGGGCCTTAGACTGTAAAAAATGTTGGGTTCCACACAATTCCTTCATGTTCTCCTAACACAAATAGATTAAGTTAACTTTATAATTTTTACAAATTTAAGTGGATTGAACATAAATCATTCATTCATTCATTCATTTTCTTTTCGGCTTAGTCCCTTTATTAATCCGGGGTCGCCACAGCGGAATGAACCGCCAACTTATCCAGCATTTGTTTTACGCAGCAGATGCCCTTCCAGCCACAACCCATCTCTGGGAAACACATCCATACATTCTCATTCACACACATACACTACGGACAATTTAGCTTACCCAATTCACCTGTACCGCATGTCTTTGGACTGTGGGGGAAACCGGAGCACCCGGAGGAAACCCACGCAACCACGGGGAGAACATGCAAACTCCACACAGAAATGCCAACTGGCCCGGCCGGGGATCGAACCAGCGACCTTCTTGCTGTGAGGCGAACGTGCTAACCACTCGGCCACCGTGGCGCCCTGAACATAAAACAATTAAGTTGAAAACAAAAAAAAAACACATAAGTATTGTGTTGTTTCATTCATTCATTTTCTTTTCGGTTTAGTCCCTTTATTAATCTGGGGTCGCCACAGCGGAATGAATCGCCAACTTATCCAGCATATGTTTTACACAGCGGATGCCCTTCCGGCTGCAACCCATCTCTGGGAAACATCCATACTCATGCAAACTCCACACGAAAATGCCAACTGACCCAGCCAGGGGTCGAACCAGCGACCTTCTTGCTGTGAGGCAAACGTGCTACTCACTACGCCACCGTGGCGCCCCTGTGTTGTTTCAACTCATTTTAAATAAGTAGTTTAACCAAGCATCAAAAGTCATTTTTAAGTGTAGTAGCATCTCCCTTAAAAAAAACAGCCAATAGTGTTTTGTTTTCGTCACAGATCTGCCAGTGAGAGGGATTGAGATCAAATCCATCAAAGGTATAGAATTTGATTGAATTTTAATGGTCAGATGATTTGATGAGAAACTGAAGAATGAGCTCACTTCAAAAATTGTTGATCTATATCAGCTGAAGTGATAAACTGCAAGCTTTGGGTGTTTATATCTTCCAAATGCAAATTATATAAAAAAATTATATCTCCAATCCTATCTCCAAAAATCACAAAGCAAAAATTAATCACTGTGGTGTTCCTCCAGCCCTGTAGGTCCGGACCTGTCGTAAATGCCCAAGTTCCCTTGACTCCGCCCCCTTGTCAAATCAGGGCCACAAAGTGAAACGTGCAGAAACAAAAAGTGCAAAGTGAAGACAGCATCACAAACTCACGGCTGACTAAAAAAGCAAATCAAAATGAGCACTGCTATTGACTGGACGGGTTTGTAAAGGCAAAGGTTTTGCAAAGATATACTGTATAGTTTTTTTTTATTTTTATTTATTTTTATTTTTTGCACTGCTTGATTTTTATTAGCAGTTCTTTTTTTCTTTTTTCTTTTTTTTTTTGCAAATTTCATTTTTATTTCGCAAAACTTCATTTTGCCTTTGCAGTTCTTTATTTTTGTTTGCAAAATAATTTTTATTTCTCAAAAAATTATTTTGGCTCTGTGGTTTTTGGAGATTTGCATTTTTTTTTCTTTTTTGCTCAATACTTTACTTTTTGTTCGCAAAACTTTCTTTTATTTTGCAAAAAAAAAAAACTTTATATGATTTTACAGGAAATTTAAGGTTAGCCTTCTGAGCATTCTTCTGTGTATTCTTTATATACTAAAATAAAGTAGGGAATTATTAAATATTTGTTGACTCAATAAGTGCAATTTACCTTTATTCCTCAAAGTGCCAATGTGTGATACACAATAATGTCATGGTGTTTCACTAATAATTGTAATGTAAAACAAAAGAATGTCATCAGCATCACTGGTTTGAATGGCTTTACTAAAGAGCTGCACATGATCAAATATAAGTGTCATTATCACTCGATTGTGGGCCGTCAGCTGCCAGCAAACAAATTATTGATTGTGAAGATGTTAGCAATGACAGTTTTGAGACTGGATGAGATTGTGAATATGAGCCAGACGCTGAATGTACTGGGGAAGTGTTCTGTGACAATAACAGTAATGATAACAGTAATGATAACAATAACGATAATGATAACATCAGCTCAAAGTTTAAAGGGATAGTTCACACCTAAATGAAAATGCTGTCATCATTTACTCATCCTTCACTTGTTCAAGGCATATTTGAGTTTCTTTGTTCTGTTGAACACAAAAGAAGATATTTTGAAAAATGCTGGTAGCTGGCACTTATTGTCTTCCATAGTATTTATGTTCCTACGATGGAAGTAAACTGGTGCCAGCTATCAGTATTTTTCAGAATATTTGTGGCATTAAGGTTTAAAAATACATGAAGGAGAGTGAATGATGAGGTAATTTTGTGTGTGTGTTATTAATATAGCAAAAGTAAGTGTACATATAAAATATCAGAGTTTACAACAATAACAAAGAGGAACACTATTGTTGGAATCACTTTCAATATTTGTTTTTGTTTCTTCCAGTTGATGAATGCTAAAAACAATACATATGCTTCCATCCTAAAATGTGAATTAACCTTATGTGCAAAACTGGATTAAAAGATAAGCGAATAAAGCAGCGTTTCCATCCAACAAGTCTAAGAGAACAAAATCATCACTTCCTGAATAACTGGCGCCAAATATTAACGATAAAAACGGAATTTGCTGTGGCAGTGGCGCCCCAGAAAATGTTCTTAGGGTGACCAGAAGAGGCTGCACCAAATCTTGGGGTGGCACACAAAAAATGATGAATTGTGTGTAATGTTATATTTTTGTTTCTGGTAAATGAAATAATGTGTTTTTAATTCATTTAATTAATTACTCTTGAAATAATGCAAATTCAATTTATTTCTTGAAATAATTCAGCAAGTACATGTGCAAACCAAATAAAATCTAGATTTTGTTTAAAAACTGTATATAAATAACTTTTGAGTTGTTTTTCGCATACCTTCATTGTGCAGCCTACAGTATATGCCATGTCTATAATTAATGAAGATTAATGAATTAATTTTTAAAACAGACAAAGGCATCCCTATATACATACACACTTACTATACAGACCTTAAAAATTCCATGTATCCACATTCCCTTTTGAGCTACAAAATTATTAATACAGCTTCTTCTAATGATGTAACCTTAAGGTAAATATTAAATTGCCATTCCTGTCTATTAAAGGTGACAGTGAATCAGCAATGTCAGTGGAACCAATCAATCCACAACAATTTAGTGGATCCATTTATTTATTTATTTATTTATTTATTTATTTATTTATTTATTTATTTATTTATACTGAACTATTGTACATTTAAATTTAAATTGTATTTAATTAATATTTAAATTAACAGCAAAGTCATATTGGTGTGGCCACAGGAGGGCGTCCCTGTGCTGTGGTAGGAGAAGCTGCGTGAATCTTTTCTTCATTTATTAAATGACTTGCGCCTCATGAATGCAATCCTGACCTGCAGAGGCATTTGAAGGTGTCAGACGCTGAGCACAGCTCTTGATTCTGGAGGTCATTAGTAATGTAATAACACTAATACTGAAACGGCGTTTTACGATGACCAAAACAACATTTCAGATCTTTTACAGTGTGCTCAACTTGCTGGTTTGTCCATTCACACACATATTTATCATCACATGATCTCTTATAGGATAGCCACATTATCCTTTTTAATGTGCATACTGGAATTTGTTTGGTAAAAGTGTTTCCATCGTAGTTTATGCACATTTTTTCTTATCAAATTAAAAAATGTATCCTACTCAGTTATGCGCATATGTTTTTTTCGGCATATTTTCAAAATGTATGCACATATTAATGTTTCCATGAATTTTTTTTTTTATGCGCACATGCAACATGCACATAAAAATAGGTGGATGGAAGCATAGCTAGTGACAGTCATCTTGTTCCATCAAGAATCCATCTTGCAAATTAAATAGAAGACCTACTGGGAGAAAACTATACATTGATTAGATGGATTGGATATTATAAATAGAATATCTACCTATATAAATCACTCAGAGGCATGCCACGTTTTACTAAAAATGTTTGTGTGCGATACTTACATTACATGTAGACACTGTAAATTAAATATCATTTAATTATCAGATTCCATTTGTTTATGGTTTGAATTGAATGATGGTCTCTTGATCTCTGCTCAGCTTTTGCTGCAAAAATGTTTAATAATGTAACAACCCAGTATGTGACAAGCTTACTTATAGTTTCAAGCAATATATTGTCTAGGTTGGTTACATAAATTATAAAAATAGTTCATGAAACACCAGCACACTTGCAGTTAAGATACAGATTTATTTTTGTTTCAAGCTACTCAATACAAAATTGTAACCCAGTAAGCCTTAAAGGCCACACATTTTACCGCTTTTTTATATTTAATATAAGTCTTTTGTGTCAACAGAATTTTTCTGTAAAGTTTCAGCTCAAAACACCCATCAGATTATGTAATATAGCTTGTTGCTGTTATTGTGTACTGGCCCTTTAAGGCTAGTCCTCCCCACCCACCGTTCCCACGTGCCTGTCAGCGTGCCTCAATCTCCACCCTCGGCTGCGTCAGACAGACAGACGTAAAGGAAGCAGATCTCACGTAACGTTTGTGAGAAATACTACAGTAAGAACTTTACCAATGATTGTTTAATGTGTTTGTTGTGGGGTTGCAACGATGAGTCACACACAATGTCACACACACAGATACACACACACGCACACACACATAGACAGATGCGCGTTGAGCTTTGCACTCTTTTTTCAAGCAAATGTGACAGGATACAGGTTAATTTCAACTGCTGTATGGATATCCGTAATGTTAATGTACAAAATAAACCTGATTTAACGTCAACAAACCGAGATTGAAGCGTCTTCTTTCATAATTGTCACAAATCACATTTGATGATGATTGATGGCCGTAGCGAACTGAACAGACCTTTTATTGGTTGCTTTGCGCACGTCCTGTCTTGTTGATATGATTATACGTGTTACTACAGAGACATGTTAATTTGCAGCTGTCAATCAATTCAGTGGGCGGGGGGACTGCACTGTTACGTCAAATTGCGGTCAGTCTCAAAACCGCTCCAATTGGTCCACCGTTTTTATGCTGCTAAATTGGCTGTGTGTTAAAATGACTGGGTGTGTTTATATCACCCCAATATGATGGTCTATACACTATACCTACACATATATCTGTCCAAACAGCTTAAAAAAGTAGATTTTTCACCATAGGTGCCCTTTAATCTCATACATTCAACTTCATTTGGATGTAAAAAATGCAGCACATGTTGCAAAAAATGTTACATATTTAGTGAATTTTCAGAGAAAGCTAGTTTATCGGGTCTCCTGGGGGTTTGGTATTTGTTGAGCAGAGAAAGCGTTTGCGCTGAGGTGTTTTCTCACATCCACATGGAGTGAGAGGTGACGGGACTTTACACAACGAGGAAGAAAAGAGTGAATTCTCAGCTCTCCCTCCCAACGTGAATCCAGACTAGCGGCATCCCAAAATGTCCTCGTTGTGCTGGGATTCGTTTTATCACTGCAAAGATTATCATCTTTTCATTTCCTCTGTGAATGCAATTCTCGAACGCTGGCAACATGTGATTGCCTCAACACAAAGTGAAAGGTCAACGCTGAACTGGTTAAGAGAGATAAATGAAAATATTTCAGTGGAGGGATATTTCCATGTAATGTAAATTTCACATTTATACGTGTACGCGTTTCTTTGTGTGACACACGTGCTGGCTGGAAACGCTGCGTGCAACTTGAGAAATCCAGTTAGGGCAGGAAAAGTCAATAAATCAGTAATATTGATCTCAAAAGAAGACGCTTGGTCTGTGGTTATCACAAGCAGGGCATTTCATTGATTTGTGTTGACTCTAATAAAATGCGCACTACAGATATGTTACGAACTGGCCATCATTTACAATTATGCTGTAAGAAATGAGACCACGCTGAAGTGTAAAATAAAATATCGCCCAGACGCATGGATCATTGTCATTTACAGGTACTGCTAAATTCCCACAACTCTCCCTCAGTCAATAAAGCCACAGCCAAGACTTTATAATAGAATCCAAAATCTTCAGCATTTGATAAGTAGGCCCACACGGAATCTGCGAGCGCAGAATTCTGCAAATTTCCGCAGATTTTTAGCCCATCATTGATTTACTTGTGTAAATGTGTGTACATGTATATTAATTCAGTTTTTAAATTAATTTCGGTAATGATATTTACTAATATGAAAATGTTCATCTGATTTATTTACAATACAGTTTGTAAAGGAATATTTCTGTCTTAGTAGATGTTTTATACGAAGGACTTGCTTTGTTTACCAAATAAAGTGGATCTAATTGTATTCACATTGTAAACATTAAATAAAAGTTAAAAAGGTATTATTTTTTATTTCATATATTAAGGTTTTAGTTAAGAAACTCCCAAAATCATTCTGCATAATTCCGCATATTTTTAACATAATTCTGCGCAGAAATAGCAAAAAATGTCCGCAGATTCTGTCTGGCCCTATTGATAGTTAAGCTCTATCTACCAATATATATTTTTTTAATTGTAGGACTTTTAACTATTAACTTTGACTCTTGTGTACTGTTCAAATTTATTACCCTTTTGTTATATTGGTAGCTGTTTTTGCCCCATTGATTTCCATAATTATTTTTTTGATTCTAGAGCCATGTCACTAATCATGCATTCTTGATTGTTGGTGTTTTTTCTAGCTGGGAAGAGGTTCAAATTGTAATTTTTACTGTTGATCACCAGTTGTCACTGTTAACCCTTTAAATAGGCCGGAGAAAAAAGTCTTTGCCATTTAAATGTAGCTCTATGGAGTATAACAGCAGATTATAGTGTGTGTGCACAAATAAGTTTACTATATTTACTATGTTCTATTTATTTAGATTTTCTCAGACATATTAGGTATGACATATCATAAACACACAATACTCCATATAAAAGCCAGAAACTAAGCTTTTTTGCACTGCAACCAATAATCAACAGTAAAAACTACAAATTTTACCTCTTCCCAACCACAAGATTGCATGATTATATGGTGTCATGGCTTTGTATATGGTAGTACATTTGTGTTTAGTTGGGTGTAAAAAGTGTATTGTTGAGTTTTTTAATTTTTTAAATTTTTTTCCCGAAATATGCATCAAAAAGCAAAAAAGTTGTGGCCAAATAAAGATCATAATCCCCCAGAGTGGATGAAAACATCCCGAATGGCACACAATGGTTTAAAAAAAATAAAAGAGTTATGTTTCCATTGAAAGTTATCTACTGTATTTAATAATAAAAAATATATACTGCAAAAAAAACGTTCATTTCAACATTCATATACAGCAAAAAATTGCAGCATTTATTAAGTTTAGGTAAGGTAAATTTCTATCTTTACTATTAAACTGCTAATGTCGAAAGATATTATATGAACAACAAAATACAACAAAAATTGTTAACCCTTGTGCATTTACTATACCCTTTCATTATGTTGGGGATGAAATCATCCACTGTATTAATCTGCTGTAAAAATGTATCAGATTATTATTATTTTTTTTTTTTGCATAAATCTGTTAATCCTAATCAAAATTACTATTTTTTTTTTGAAAAAAATATAGGATTTTAACTCTTTTATCGCCAAGTTCAAAATTGATGTCACTGATTTGGGGGAAAAAACACACAAATTGATTTTCAATATAAAATGTAATTGTGGACTGGATTTTTTTACCTTTTATCACAGTCTTGGACGTGAAGATTAGGAACAACATTGGCTTTGATGCATTATTAGATTTTCATTTTTTTTTTTCTCCCTTATTTACTATTGGTGGCTGTTTTTGCCCCGTTGACTTCTATTATAACCAAATTTGATGGTGCATAAATACACAGTCTTTATTTTTATTTACTCAAATTACTTATTTTTATTTAGCTGAGATGCAAATTTTGATTTTCTCAGGCACATTAAGGTAAATGCACAAAGGTCCCTCTCACACACTCAAACACTCACAGTCACACACTTTAATTTGCTGTTATACTCCATATAAAATCCAGAAACTAAGCTTTTTTTTCCCTAAAGGGTTAATGGTCCAACTGATGATCAACATCCCAACAGGGAAAACCACCAACAATCAAAAATACATGATTATACGTGTCATGGTTTTGCAATCAAAAAAAATTGGTTATAATGGAAGTCAATGGGGCAAAAACAGTCACCAACATTAAATTAGGATTTATTTATTTTTTATTAAATTAAAAACAATGCATCAAAAGCAATGTTGTCTGATGCATTGTTACAGCAGTTTAATTCAGTGGATATTTTCATCCTGAACATAACAAAAGGGTGGTAAATTTTCCCAATGTGTATTGTTGAGTTCAAAGCATTTCTTCTAAATATGTGTCAAAATAAGATTTGTCACCAATATTATTCTGCTAGCTGAAACACGGGAAAAGTTTTGTCCACATTAAGACTCAAAATTAATACAGAGTGGATGAACACATCCCCCACAGCACATAAGGGTTAACATAGCAAAGCTTAGTAAATGCTGTAGAAATAATGTGGTCATAGTTTGTTAATTGTACGTTTTTTAATCAAATGTAATAAGACATTTATTTTAATTCAAAACAATGACTTTTATTAGTCTTTGTTTATAAAACAAATCTAAATGACGATTGTAATGAGCTTTAAGAAATGTTCAGTTTTCAGTAAATGGTTTCTATTGTAGGAACATTTCTTCATTAGCGAGGGTAAAATGTGTTTTGTCACATCTTTCTGTTTCCGAGCTGCATTCTTTATGAGATCTCCCGAAACTGGCAATAATTCTTGTAGTAAACAGAGCTTTGTAGATAATTGCAAAACATCCCTTTCTGGTATCATGTGCAAATGTTACTGGCCAGGGTTGTCATGGCAACATAGTGGAAAAATTGCATACAACTTTACACAGAAAGGGTCAGTAAGCAATTCAGTCACATTAGTATCATATGTAAATCTTGTGTTTGAATAGCATGCATATTAAGTACCTTTACAGCGTTTAAAATAATGCTTTTTTTGTAAATCTACAGAACAAATCAAAAGGATTTTTGGTCACACTTTATTTTGACGGTCTGTTTGTTGAACTTAAGTTACACTGCATCTACATGCCAACTAATTCTCATTAGATTATAAGTAATGTGTTAGGTTGGGTTTAGGGTTGGGGTTAGGGGTAGGGTTAGTGCAAGTTGACATGTACTTGCAAAGTTATAGTCAGTTAAATGTTTGTTGAATGTCAGTATCAACAGATATTGAATCGCATGAATGTGCTCCACGCATCTCCTTTATATACACTATGAACTGCAGCTACGCTAATTATTGTCTTTGTTCTCTATTCCAACTGGGGATACTCATCCCGAGGCCCCCAGAGACTATGCAGCGCCACTGATGCGATCCAAGACCCGCAACGAGACGATTCCAAGGCTCCTTAACCCTGGACCTCGCTGTATCCTGAGCAGCTGCTTGGCGGAGTAGCAAGCAAGAGACGGATTCCTGTGACCCTCCAAGGACAGACGAGCCTCGAGTTCTCCAGCGTCCGGCGACTAGACTGCAGCTAGAGCTGCACATCGATGGATTACTCTTCAGTGTTTGAACTCTAAGTAGTGAATGTTAAACAACACTGAACTGAACTGAACTCAGCTATATACTAGCTAATAATATACTAGCTAATAACTAAACTGACATTTTCAATTTACTATAACCTTCTATGTGAAGCTGCTTTGACACAATCTACATTGTAAAAGCGCTATACAAATAAAGGTGAATTGAATTGAATTGAATATTAAGAAGACAGTCTACTAATACTCAAATGGACCATCGAAATAAAGTGTTTTTAAAGTGTCAGATTTTCTATTGCTATCAAGATTATTGTATGCCACAAATTAAAGGAAGATGCTGCAGTGAATAGGTACAAAACAAAATATTAATAATTATCATCATACTTCCCAAATTGATCTGATTACGTTAGGAATTGCAACCATTTTTAAAAAATGTATTGTTTAAATGTCAAAAAGACACATTATTTCATTAAATATGCGCTATTTTGCATATATTGTTCAGATGTTTTTGCTAGATTTGTATAAAGTCAGATTCAAAATTTATATATTTTTTACCTTTTACCTTTTTTATTTATTTTTTTTTTACAGAGGAGATTTTGGAAATATTTTTATCATTCCAATGTTCAGAAGAAGAACATAAAATAAATAAATAAATAAATAAATAAATAAATAAATAAATAATAATAATAATAATAATAATAATAATAATAATAATAATAATAATAATAATGGTGACACGGTGGCGCAGTAGGTAGTGCTGTCGCCTCACAGCAAGAAGGTCACTGGTTCGAGCCTCGGCTGGGTCAGTTGGCATTTCTGTGTGCATTTTGCATGTTTTCTTCGTGTTCGTGTGGGTTTCCTCTGGGTGCTCTGGTTTCCCCCACAAGTCCAAAGACGTGGTATAGGTGGATTGGGTAGGCTAAATTGTCCGTAGTGTATGAGTGTTAATGAGTGTGTACGGATGTTTCCTATAGATGGGTTGCAGCTGGAACGGCATCCGCTGCGTAAAACAAATGCTGGATAAGTTGGAGGTTCATTCCGCTGTGGCGACCCCGGATTAATAAAGGGACTAATCCGAAAAGAAAATGAATGAATTAATAATAATAATAATAAACAATAATAATAATAATACTTATAAGTAAATTAAATTGAACTCAAAACTAAAGAACAAATAACAAACAAATATTTGTATCTTACAATCAACATTACGGTGCCTGCAAGTCACAAATGCAGTTTAAAGCTCTCAACTAGCATTGAACCATTAAGGTCAAACAGACGGGCTCCTGTGATCGTTAAACGATGTCTCGTAAAACGTATGCAAGTACATAAAAATGGAGGGGTTTGGGACACGGTTGACATGGAGGACCAACATAATGAGATTAGCATCCTCTTTGTGTTTGATTCTACTCAATCAAGCTGATCCCCAAGGTTTATGACTCTATTAGGGGCTGAGGCTGGGACAGAGGAGGCCCGGTCCTGACATCAGACGCTCAGACTGTGATGAACTAGCTGCTCTGGAGGACATCAGATAGCAGAAGAGGACTATAAGAGAGGATCACAGCATACAAGCTTGCATTTATTGCCATTATGTGACATTGAGAAAAGAGCTAGACAGATGAATGAAGTTAAAGAGGACATTCCTGGGGCGAATGCTTGTGGGATAATTTTTTGACAATTCGAGGTCCGTTTATATGACAGTGTTTTCAGGCAAAAACCTGAATCTTTTTATATTTTACCTGTTCATTTGCATGACATTTTTGGGCTTAAAAACAAAGTAGAGAACTTTCAGTCGAGGTTGAAAACACTGCCGTCTAAACACCCGCAAAATTGTTTAAAAACGATAACATCATGCATGTATTTGAGGGAGCTTAGGCGCAGAGCACTGTTTGAAACTTTGTCGAAGATTTTGGGAGCTTTCAGACCCTTTTAGGAACTCATTCATTCATTAATTTCCTTTTCGGCTTAGTCCCTTTATTAATCCGGGGTCGCCACAGCGGAATGAACTGCCAACTTATCCAGCACTCATCCACACTCATACACTATGGACAATTTAGCCTACCCAATTCACCTATACCACATGTCTTTGGACTGTGGCGGAAACCGGAGCACCCGGAAAAAACCCATGCAACCACGGGGAGAACATGCAAACTCCACACAGAAATGCCACAAATCTAGCAACTTTTGGGCCAAATACTTGCAAGTGTGTTGTATTGCTTACACAGTACAGTCGCATTTCTCCCTGCATCTGCACTGTTTAGTGAACAGCATGTACTATTGACTGCAGCACTGCTCACATAAATATGTATAAGCTTGACAAGCTCAGAAACTGATATGTCACTAAAGCTGTTATGGTAAGTAATAAACACGCAAGAGAAGTATAAATAGCCAATTTAAACTTTTTTAAATTTAAAACAAAGGAGCTTTTATTGTATTTAAACAATAAACATAACTGAATTAACATATTCTTAAATAGGGCTGAGTAAAGTGAGAATGGCTGAAAGCAGCATACACTAACTGATGTATTACTCAAAAAAATAAATTAAAGTCTTTGATCAAACAGTAAAAAAAAAGAAATACAAAATCCTAACTGAAACAAAACTAGTAGATGAAAAAATAATGTGATATTTTCAACCCAGGCTCATTGTTGATACATACCCTTACATGCATTTCTGGACAGCGTGAAATACATCCCAGGAGGTACGTTTTTTTGGGGGGGAGTTTTTGTTTTCGCAAATCCACCAGAGGCCCCTGTGTACGCTTTTTCAGATCACAAATTTCTCTCGTGAGTGGCATTCACGCTAGCTCTTCTCGTGTAAATCTACCTGAGGCCGCTGTCGACCGACTGACTGACTGCCCTGTAGCATTTGTTTTAAAGACGAAATGCAACCATAGGTAGCTCCGGCTCCATAGTTCGCACTCTCCAGAAATGTATATGGGGTGCGTTTTTACAATGAGCCTGTGTTGAATATTTTTGCATGTCAATGCATTTTCAAAGAATTCTTAAAAGGCCAGTAAATTCTGACAATGAACACTATAATTGCTATTAAGTAAATTTTCATTCAACAACAAAACAATATATTTGTATATTT
>CAIGQQ010032765.1:15206012-15216538 GCA_903798035.1 Danio albolineatus
TATTTTTCCTCCCTTGTAGGGGCAAACAAAATAGCCCCACCTTCAAATCAAGATTTACTATCACTGCGAGGGCATTTTTGGTCAGATTTTTGAAAACACTTATGAAATAAATATTTTATTAAAGCACAAGCCCTGGGAAGCAGAACAGCTTAGGGGTTTTATTCTGCTCTCCATGAAGTCAAACAATGCACCTCACAGAGGTTTCCGATATTGATAAAAAATGTTATCTAAAAAAGCTGACAGTATGGAATCACTGACTTTAATGATTTGTGCAAAAAAAGATTAATTCTGGAACAAAACACTACAATATTGCTCTGAGATGCACTAATGTTCTGCCCAGGCTTTGTTTGGCACAATTTAAGGCTGGTAATTTGATGTTGATGAATCTGCCAAACTGTAGGGGACGTTCTGGTAGTTTAGTAGAGTTGCTTCGTATTTCTCCAGAAATTTGGGGAGCTCTTGTTTCTGTAAAAGTTTATGCGATTCAACTTTAAACACAGTGCCTATCATCACACTCCTTTGAAATAATTATTTTATTTGTCATACAGCCTGAAATCAAATCACATTTCAAATAACTTTTCCAGCCTTTCAAATGTTTTTGTAGCGCTCTCCTAACCTGTGCCTTTCAACAACTTTATCCCGAAGGTCTTTTGAAAGCAGCATGTAATGTTAGCAACGGAATAGTTTTTCACAGGGTATGATGATTTTATGAAGTTTGGATTGCAATAGGATTATGATAAAGTTTGAATTGCAATAGCTTGTAAAGTTCATTTGTTTCAACTTAAAAATTTAAGGCATCTACATTTTATTTTTTTACAGTGAGTTAGAAAAAATGTAAGCATCGGGTATGTTTTGTTTTGGTAGCATTTTGTTTTTAAAATGTATTTATTCCAATTATTTTGACGCATTTATGTTAAAAGATTGTCATGGAACTATAAATGACAATCAAGATTTACACAATTTTTTTTACCTATGATTTTAAGTGTTGGCTTGTGGCCAGTAGGAGGTGCATTGACAAATTATGAGTTGTTTTGTTTTGTTTTGTTTTGTTTTGTTTTGTTTTGTTTTGTTTTGTTTTGTTTTGTTTTGTTTTGTTTTGTTTTGTTTTGTTTCGTTTCGTTTCGTTTCGTTTCGTTTCGTTTCGTTTCGTTTCGTTTCGTTTCGTTTCGTTTCGTTCTTCAAAATGCATTTTTTATTGCAATAACAACAGATAAAAATACGAACAGATATAAGTATAAACAATACAACTACTACAACAAGAATAGAACTTTTGCGACAAGAGAAAAGTGACAATTTTAAAGAAATATCATAATTGTAAATCAAAAGAAAGATACTGTGATGAGTTGTGTATACCTACACTAGTGGTTCTCAATTCCAGTCCTTGTGCACCCCCGCCCTGCACATTTTTTATGTCTTCTTTACTTAACACTACTGACTCAGATCATCAGCTCGGTAATAGAGAGATCAATGGACTAATACTTGTCTGTCATTTAAGAGAGACATACAGAATGTGCAGGGCGAAGGGCACGATGATCGGAATTGAAAACAACTTGCCTACACCATTACTAAAACAGTGTTCAATCCAAATCCCCCAAAATGTTTGGTTTTATGCAAGAAGCAAGCAAGCTTAGACATGTAATCTTAGACTTCTAAAAGGCACTCAGGGGACATACAGCAGATTTTATAAATCATGTATCATACATTTAAAATAAAACAAAAAACATTTGCTTACAAATAAAGAACAATGCTACTTTTAATGCATTATTAATCTAAGTTTGTTGTAATTAAAATTTTATTTAGTGATGCATTATTTAATTCAAAAGTTCTTTCTAATAGTACTTTATTTTAAAGGTGCCTTTTTGACATTATGCTGACAAATTTTTACATTTAAGGATTTAGCAGATGCTTTTATGCAAAGCGACTCACACCCATGAACACACACCCAGAGCAGTGGGCTACCAGGGAGAAGTTAGGGGAGTGATGCAAAACTCAAGAGAGTAAACTCAGCCATGGCATCAAGGGGGTTGAGAGCACTGGTTATTCATTCCCAATACACAATCCCTGTCGATGCCAGGACTCGAACCTGCAACCTTTAGATCTCAAGTCCAACTCTCTAATCATCAACCCGCAGTTGCTGAGTTAAATAAGTATAACCTTACAATTCAAATAACAGTCATTCAAGTATTAGACCGAACTCGTACGAATAAGCCACTAAACTGGCAAAACGTAAAATGCTTACGTTTTCTCGTGAGATCAGACTGGACTGTCTGCTTAATAACTTTGAACATTTTTTTTATTTTGGTAACTGTTAAGCATGTCAACTTACTCCAACATTCTAATAGTAATGAGAGTTGATTGACATGCATCTACAGAGTTACTCCTATACTGTAGTCCAACAGAATGTTGAAAGTGTTAGTTAACTAATGTTAACACTTAATAAACATTACATACATTCAATCATTCATTTTCCTTCAGCTTAGTCCAACACCGGCTCATTGAGAAATTGTAGTTCCACGAATGTTTCTGGAGACCGCACATCACGGGGTCAGAGGTATGTATGGCTGCGTTTCATTTTTTTAAACGAACGCTACGGGGCGGTGTGACGCCGTTCCTTTTCGCGCTTACCAGCCGACCGCTCGCCTCGTGTGGACGACTTTCCCGCTGCAACCGGTTTGTCCCATTAGCTCGCCGTGTTCCTTGGTGGACTCGAGACACTGAGAGGAGTTGACCACGACAACGGGGTTCGAGTCTGGCGAGGAGCGGTTCCAGAAAGCAGGTAAGACAAAAGCAGAATCCAAAAAATAAAATAAACCAGCAAATAACAGGGTGAGAACGCGGTAAAATCTGAAATCGTGGTAAAAATAAGACAAGGGGGGTTTTATTTTTTTTCTGGATTGCTTTTTCGAAAGTTGTTGGTTGGGTTTAGGGAAGTGTGTGGGTGGGTCAGTCGATAAAATTTTGGTTGGGTTTAGAGAAGGAGGAGGGTGGGTCAGTCGATTGGTCAGCCAAACAGTCAGCCGGAAGCGGCCTCAGGTGGGTTTATGCGAGAACAGCGGGCACTAACGGCACTCGTGAGAGAAATTTGAGATCTCAAACAGCGGCCTCTCGTGGATTCGCGAAAACAAAAAGTGCAAGAAGATGTAGCTCCCGGGACGTATTCCACGGCCTCTAGAAATGTACTCGGGACTACATTCTCAGAATGAGCCTGGGTTGGGTTAGTCCCTTACATATCAGGGGTCACCACAGCACAATAAACCGACAACTATTCCAGCATAAGTTTTACACAGCGGATGCCCTTCCAGCTGCAACCCATTACTGTGCAACACCCATACACACTCACATTCACACATTATGGCCAATTCAGTTCATCCTGTACACCTATAGTGCATGTCTTTGGATTGTGGGGGAAACCGGAACACCCAGAGGAAACCCACACGAACACGGAGAGAACATGCAAACTCCAACTGGCCCAGTCGGGACTCGAACCAGCGACCTTCTTGCTGTGAGATGACAGTGCTAACCACTGAGCCACCATGATAAACAATACAATAGTTCACTAATGTTACTGATAGTTAACTGACGTTAACATAGGAGCTCATTGCTGTGTTACATATTTTGTATTATTCTTTGTAAACAATGTCAACTGAAATGTAATTTTTAGAAACATCCCCATGTTTTCTTTTCACAAATCTGTTTACCCTAATCCCCGTACATCCCATGCATAAAAAGCCAATGTTTTGAGTTTTTCCACTAGGAAGCGATGCATTTTGCGTGGCATTTCAGACAGGAGCGGTTTAACAAAACAAAGGGAAACAGCCATTTATAAATTTTCCATTCTAAAAATTTCCATACTTGCTAATGTTATGGTAAGCACATGTGCAAAAAAATAACAGCAAAACAAATGTTCCTCTTTACGAATACCGGCACGGAGCTTGTAAAGGTGTTCTGTAATCTAGCGGGAATTGCTAAGTGACTTTGTCCCCATGATTCCAAACACGCAGCGCTGTTTCCCGGGTAGTTCATTCACAGCCACTGCAAAGATGATGAGCTCACAGTATGGGCTAAACAGCACTCTCACTTCAGCTGCCATCCTTTGAATTACATCATAAATCACTCATAAGTGGGGAACAAAAATGCTCCTGTGTTTCAAGCACAAAGCACCGGTGTTCGTTGATGAGAGTTACGCCGCTCAAATGAGACTTTTTCACCTTGCCGAAAAGTCATTTCATGAGTAAAATAAGAGATTCCGAGCACAGTCTATTTACCGGACGCTGAGAAACAGATGAGCAGCACTGCGTAAGGAGCTTAAGAGGGAAAAAACTGAGAAGTCACTGGTCTGTTGAGGAAAGCTCATCATAAACTTGGTCAGTTCTTCCAC
Source organism: Danio albolineatus (assembly GCA_903798035.1). Lineage (NCBI taxonomy): Eukaryota > Metazoa > Chordata > Actinopteri > Cypriniformes > Danionidae > Danio > Danio albolineatus. The sequence goes on from CAIGQQ010032765.1 coordinate 15,210,391, forward strand.
CCTCTCAAGACCCAGAGTGCCAAAGAACTGCTAGAGAGTTTAAGAGGCTTACCTTCTCATCAAACACACACACACATGCACAGATGCATGAGTGCATACACTTCAGACCAGCATACAAATGTGTGATTTGCATCCGTCGTTTGTCGCTTTGAATTTGCGGGACAGACTGATTAGAAGCACTAAAGCACGACCTATAAAAGAAGTGGCAATTATGTGGAAAACTCATTAGCAGGTAAACAGGATTGAGAATCCATATGACTCACTAGCACCGTTCAGATACATTTCCTGATGGAGGAGTGTGCTGTGAAACTGCGGGGTTGATGGATTAATGATGATTAAGGGTTAACTTATTCGCCCCCGGTTTTAACCCAGCTTTTAGCCTCAACAAGAAGAATCTCATAGTTAATTCACTGAACTGCTGTAAGGTAATCAATGAGTGTTATTACTGTAAAAGGCATTAGCATTTTACATTATTCGGTGTGCTGAAAGGTCTGTGGTGACGTTATTGACAAGATTATCCATTATTGATATTATTCATTCTTCATACACTCCTTTGTTTTGTTATTTGTGGTTGTTTCTCTCATGCATCAGAGTTGAAAATATCAGATTTAAATTATTGTTGTTGTTTAGGAACACACTGAGCAGGTGCAATGAACAAGGAAATCCTATCCTAAGTAAATCCTATCCTAAGGAAATCTTAAAATATGAACGTAATAATTAAATGGAAACACTTTAAAATAACCGTACATTAATGCAGTGTTTCCCAACCCTGTTCTTGGAGGTACACCAACAGTACATATTTTGGATGTCTCCCTTATCTGATCTATTAACATATTTTAATCTGTTTTTATCAGTTTTAACCCTTTTTTTATCTTTTTTTTTCTTGTTTCTTTTATTCTTCAAAAGCACTTTGAATGAACATTGTGTATGAAATGACCTATATAAATAAACTTGCCTTGCCTTAGTTTACTGTTAGTGTGCCCTCAGGAACAGGGTTGGGAAACACTGCCACTCACAGAAACATTTCCCCCAAAATTAAAGTAGTATGTAATTTTATTACATCACAAATTTCCATTTATATTCTTTTCATAATTTTAACACAAATCTACCAAAAAAAAGCCCTTTATACTATTTATTTTCATTAAGATAATAAAACCTATTTATTTGAAATGCATAATCCTCAGGTTTATGTAGTTAGTTTATGTGAAGTGTAATTATTTTAAATTGAAAATAAAAAGATTTTATAAATTGCATAATAATTAAGAGAATTAAATCAGGGTAACTAAAAAAAGATAAATAACATTTATGTGAATCACGTTTAATGTATGCTTATATACTAAACCAAATTAAACAATGCATCACATTTATGCAATTGTTTCCCCAGCTAATCAAAAATAGAATTAGACCAACTGGAAAATTCTAGATTTATTTATATTTGTCTTTGATACAAAACTCTGGATTGAGCCAAGTTAACATCATTTAGGAAACCATACAAATGAACCCACTTACACAGCTGTATAAGTTCATTATTGCCAGCCAATACTGGAGCCAATACTGCCAGAAAATACTGGAGGAATTTCAGTTTCAGTCTCTGTACTTTTGGGGAAAGCCTCAACCAAACTTTCCCCAAAAGTACAGACACTGAAACTGAAATTGCTCCAGTTCCATCAGGATTTGGTACACCTCAAATATACACTTAAGGCTTTTAGGATAGCTCAAATAGAGCGTGTAGATCAGGCCATATAACATAACACATGCATGAGTGACTAATATATATATACTAAGTATAAAAAAATCGTGTACAGCCTTTATTAAACGTAGTTCTTCGTTTATTAATGCATTACTAAAATCCAAAGTTGTGCTTGTTACATTAGTTAACGCACTGTGAGTTGACATGAACTACCAATGAATGACTTTGTGTTTTAGCAACTAACAATGACTTTGATGGATATACACTGTAAAAAACTCATTAACTAATAGAGCATTATTTTTAACGTGTTACCAATTAGGGTATTACTTGTGAATGTTATAAGCTAAACAAATTGTGAAATGCATATATAAACTGCTAAAAATGTATTAATATTTATGGTGTGCAAATGATTGCTATTATTTGAAACAACAATTTTGTTGAAAAAAAGATTAGCATGGAGACAACAGTGTTGTGCACTGGTTCCATGAAAGCTGTAATTTTCTACAATTGTGCAAACCTAATGTAGAAGTATTATTTAATTGCATGCTGGTAAAGAGGCTGGCTATGAACTAGACTTTGCCAGATCGGCCATTTTATTAAAACAGGTTGCTATTTGTATCACCATAATTTCCAGTATTAACCCTTAATGGCATATTTTACCCCTCAAAATAAAAGATGGTCATAATTTACTCACCCTTCACGTGTTTGTAACTAGTTTGAGTTATTTATTTAGATTTTTTAAACACAAAAGAAGATGGAAACCGGTAAACATTGACACCCATTTTATTAGATTTTGTTTCTATCATGGATGTCAATGCTTACTGGTTTCCTTCTTCAAAATATCTTCTTTTGTGTTCAACTGAATTAAATAAAAATCCAACTGGTAGGGAACAAGTCAAGCGTGTGTAAATGATGACAGAATTATCATTTTTAGGTGAACTATCACTTTAAATGCATCCCTCATTCATTTTTAATGTATACATCAAGCCTTTTCATCAGTTAAATTAACGTAAACCATATAACATATTGATAGCAAATCTTGAAATGTCCCAAATGGCTTTACCTCAGAATAAGTACAGTGTGAAATCATATATGTGACCTGATGGATGTTTGCTCTAAATAAGCTGTGATCAAATATTGATTTTGATCTTACTGGGATTAATCATTTTAAGAACATACTTAAATATTATACAAGCCAGATGCTGAATAGTAGTCTGCTGAATGTGCTTTTCAAGGTAGAGTACAGAAATATTAGTGACACCACCAATGGCCATTAAGTGAACTGTAGGAAGCAATGTATTTATTGCTATTTTTATTGGCAATGTGAGAACAGCTTGTAACAAAACATAAAAAACAAGATCTTTCCTGACTTCACAAGTTGTCTGTGAAAGCCTGTAAACTGATTTTTATGTGAAGGACTCAAAAAATCAAAAGTATGTGTTTAGACTCACACCGGAGAGCCATCGTCCATTCTGTTCCATGAAACATTTGCTTTTCAGGATAATATCGAAATAGCTCGTAACACCAATATCAGTGTGTCATGCAAAGAAAGGGATTCATTCAAATGACAAATACTAGGCCCTATTTAGGCATGGGCCGGTATAAGATTCTGACGGTATGATAACCTTGGATAAAAATATCACGGTTTCACGGTATGACGAGTATTGTGTTTACTCCTCTAAAATATATTCTTTATAAACGTCTGGCTAAAAAACAAAACCTTTTTCCCCTTTGAACACAATATATTTTATTTTGAGAAATATTTAAAATATTTTGGGGCAGTAAACATGTCAGGCTGAATAATTCAAGTGAATCATTGACTTCTGTGTTCTTCATTTGTTTCGAAAACACAGATTTCTTTTCACTTTACACCTAAAAAAAAAAAAAAAAATGTAAATAAAAAAAATCTTACACATACCTTAGGAACGGTATAGCAAAAAATTTTGGCGGTATGAAAACCTTGACTATTCCATACCACGGTATACCTTGAAAATGGTTATCGTCCCATGCCTAGCCCTAATACTTATAATCAAACTGTCATAACAGTGATTATTACTTAATTTAATGACTTCACCTGTTGATTATGCTATCATTTTGTTGTATTCATTTTGTTATTGAAAACAAGATGCACAATGTATATTCAAATATTAACTAAATGTCTCTTTTAGCATAGTCACGGTCAGCATGCAAAAAAAAGAAAAAGAAAAAAAAAAGAACAATATTTGGGAGCACTGAATCACACTGTGTGCACAAGTGCAAGCATAAGCAGTAAGTTTCTGACTGCAATTCACTTAAAAGCAGTGGAGGATGAAGTACCCAAATTAGGCACTTGAGTAAAAGTAGATATCCTAAGGAAATGTTACTCCAGCAGAAGTAGAAAGTCCTACTTGTCAAAGTACAAAAGTATTTGATTTTGAATTTAAATAAGTAATAAAGGCACTACGGTGGCATAGTGAGTAGCACGTTCGCCTCACTGCAAGAAGGTCGCTGGTTCGAGCCTCGGCTTGGTCAGTTGGCATTTCTGTGTGAAGTTTGCATGTTCTCCTTGTGGTTGCGTGGGTTTCCTCCGGGTGCTCCGGTCTCCCCCACAAGTCCAAAGACATGTGGTATAGGTGAATTGGGTAAGGCTAAATTGTCCGTAGTGTATGAGTGTGAATGAGTGTGTATGTATGTTTCCCAGAGATGGGTTGCAGCTGGAAGGGCATCCACTGCGTGAAAACGAATGCTGGATAAGTTGGCGGTTCATTCCACTGTGGCAACCCCAGATTAATAAAGGGACTAAGCCAAAAAGAAAATGAATGAATGAATGAATAAGTAATAAAAGTAAAAGTACAGCTACTTATTGATGAATGTTTATTTTGCAAGAAAGTTGAATCCCCAAATATTGTCCTATACTGAAAACCACACTGATAATTCATCATTCATTCATTCATTCATTCATTTTCCTTCAGCTTAGACCCCTGATTTATCAGGGATCGCTACAGCTGTGATAGTTGCTCTGTGGATGCTGCACACTGGTGGTGTGGAGAGACTCCTCTCACTATTTGTGAAGCAAATGTGCTATGTAAATACTTACATTGCATTACATAGTAAGTAAAAGCATTCACTTTCTGAACGTCATTCAAATTTCTTTGCAAAATCAGTGAATCATTTGCTGACTCACTCTGAACTGATTCACTCATAAACAGATGTCCAATTCACAAATTAACATGTCAATGCAATTTATGAACTGATTTAACAAGTTAGCTGATAAAATCTAGCTTTTTCACAGATTTAACACCATCATTGCATCTCTGAGCAGATGACAATTTAACGAGAGGGTACTTGCTGCAGAGTCAGCTCACCTCCAACGAGAGGGAGCTAGAGCTCCAGCTTTTCTTCCTATAAGTTGTTTTAATGCACCCACCCACCTACCCTGCCCCTACCCCAAATAACCCCAGTGACATCACTTGAAAGAGGAGGAGCTGGAGATCAAGCTCCCCTTTGCTGGAGCTCAGCTCTGCCAATGTGGCTCTGAAGTGAGTACCACTTGAATTTAACCCCTTCAAATTAACTTTATTTAGTGTTGTTCAGGAAATGTAGTAAAAAGTACAATATATTGTTTTGAAATAGAGTGAATTTTCCAGTAATGCGTTGCAGCTGGAAGGGCATCCGCAGTGTAAAACACATGCTGGATAACTTGGGGGTTCATTCCACTGTGGCGACCCCAGATTAATAAGTAAAGTTTCACAAACTAATTTCGAGAGGAGCACGTGATATGATTGACTTAAGCTGATTCCTATCGCTAATCATTAGCTAGCGTATCAGATCATCCTAAAACTACTACATATATCCTACCTAAACTTCATTTCACATCTTCGTTTTTGGAAATTCCCCCTAACCCATCCCCCACTTCTCTGTCTTTCCATGATCAGGCAACACGGTGACTCAGCGGCTAGCACCGCTGCCTCGCAGTAAGAGGGCCACAGGTTTAAGTTCTAATCGAGCCAGCTGGCACTCCCTGCGCAGAGTTTGCATGTTCTCCCCGTGTTTGCGTGGGTTTTCCCCGGGTTCTCCGGTTTCCTCCCACAGTCTAAAAACATGCACATAAACAAATTGTAACAACAGTCACAAGCACTCAACACATTCATACTAAATCAATCAGAACCACATATTAGATATAGTACAATGGGGGGCACTCATGAAACACCTGATCTTGTATCCCTCCTAATGCTCATTGACCAGGCGGGAACCTTGGGCTCATCTATCTCCGAGCTCAGGGTTCTTTCCCAGGACAGCATGAAAACCTGCTATCATAACTGAGCATTATCTAAGTGTGAACTCTTGAAAGGGACTAAGCCGACAAGAAAATGAATGAATGAATGAATGAATGAAGGAATGAATGAATGAATGAATGAATGAATGAATGAATGAATGAATGAATGAATGAAGGAATGAATGAATGAATGAAGGAATGAA
>CAIGQQ010032765.1:15216548-15229673 GCA_903798035.1 Danio albolineatus
GAATGAATGAATGAATGAAGGAATGAATGAATGAATGAAGGAATGAATGATTGAAATAGAGTGAAGCAAAAGTAACCTCAAATAAAAATACTCCAATAAAGTATAAAATGTGTACTTATTACTGTCAACCACTGCTCAAAAGCCACTGGTTTTGCCATAAAGAGGCGCTTTATTTAGGGTAGATGCCAGATTGAATTTAAAGGAGAGTGTACACAGTGCGATAAGTGCTGAAAAAGAACCTGTATGTTTTGTGTAGGAAACATTCATGACCTGTATCAATAGCTGTTATGAGACAGAGAGAGAGAGAGGCTCTAAATGTTTTTGGTATGGAAATTCACACGAAAAATCATGTCATATAACTGTGTCCAAACGGTTTTTGCATTTACTCACTCATGATATGTGCATGGACATAGAATCTTCAGAATTTACACCGTGTAGACAAACTGAGTATAACAAGTTTGCCGTATTTAAAGGTTACAAGTGCCTGTAAGTTGATGAAGCACTCATACAGAATATGGAAATGTCTTTTCATTTATATAAAGTGTTTAGTTAATCTCTAGGTAGGAATATATGTGAATTTCTCCATATCCGTTTCTTTGTGTTAGCAAAGGATGACTCCAGTTAGGTGTAGGGAAATCCCTAAATGACTGAACTTTCAAAGACGTGAAATCGCCATTGGAATTAACCTAATGACGAGTGCTGGGGAATTATCTGCCGAGAGAGCAGAAAACGCAACGCTCAGAACTATATTATGCAAAGAACATGGAGTTATTTGATGTGGTGAGTGAGTGAGAGAGAGAGCGTCTCTATGCTAATCTGTCTTGCCGTATGGATATCTGAGTTTCTTAACTACAAGGACATTTTCAGCACTCAAACTTTCCACTGTTTCCTTCAGTTGCTATAGAGACAAACACTTGGAAATGGATTTATGAAGGAAGCCTCTGCACACCTGGCTTATAGCTGACAATGAAACCGGGAAAGGTGTGTGTTCGGTGAGTTATATACAAGCGATTGTACTCTGAAAGTGTGGTCATTGACCTTGTGATGAAAGCCCACTTCTGTACAAGCCAGAGTAGCAAACGACATGCTTGAAAAACAGCCACTTCAACCAGAAGCTGTGACCTTACAGACACTGCGCACCAAATATATCTTAATTAAAGGTGAGGACATAAAGACTTCACATGGTAATGCATCCCCTCAAAGGACAAACAAAACAACCTTTGTCTCACCAGCTCACATTTCCATTACACGTAGTGACATGAAAATAAATTAAGTCGTCATTAGCTGCGTTTTGAAATACCTCTCAAGATCGCGGAGCCGGTTAAAGTAGAACAGCCATCGCTGGAGGATCTCGGCAAACAAATTATGCAAAGTTGAAATGCCACAGGAAGCCTTAACCTACGTTTACCCCCAAGGCTCTGAGCTGCACGCTGCATACAGAGCAAAAAATAAATAAATAAGAAAAGCAAACAGCTAAAACAACATAGGCATTTCGAGGCACTGCTTTGTGTATGCATGCTTGCGCACACTCACACACATAATGCGAGACTGAGAGGGTGTGAGAAAAGGGGGTGTTAGCCTCTACAAAAGCGAACTAGAAATGAAAGCACTGCCTAGTCTCCTAACAATCAAATGAAGGGTGGTAATACAAATCAGCACAAATGCTCCAGATGAGTTGATTGTTGACACATTAAAGGGATAGTTCACCCAAAAATGACAATTTTGCTATCATTTACTTTAAATCTATTTGAGGTTTCTCAATTTTTTTTTAAACCAATTGACTTCCATAATATATATTATTTCGGTCCCACTTTATATTGTGTCGCTTATACCTGCGAACTTACAGGGTAATTAGATGCGTAAGTATGTAACTACAATGTATGTACACACTGGTACATAGTATTTACTTGTGTAATACTGGTGTAACTACACTCATGTCACAACCCACTGAATAGTATGTGTAAGTACAAATGTGTAACAGGACATTGTTAACAACACTAGGAAAGTACATATCTGTAACAAGAACTATGGAAGTGCATTGCGTAACAACAATATGTACTTGCAGATGTTTTCCCACTTCCACACCTGTTTGCAGATCATGTACTTGTGAACACTGTATGGCAGAACTAATGCTGAATTAGAAGGTTTCACCTTGTGATACCAGTGTAATTACAGGGTAAATCCACAGGAACTGTCCACTCAATATAAAGTGTAAAATGGTCACAAATTACTGTGTAACTTGTAGAAATATCTTCTATGCAACACTTTAATAACAGTGTAGTTATATGGTAACTCCACAGGAAAGGTGCACAATATAAAGTTTAAAATAAAATTCATTTTCGTTTCGGCCTAGTCACTTTTTTAATCTGGAGTCGCCACAGCGGAATGAACCACCAACTTATACAGCATATGTTTTACACAGCGAATGCCCTTCCAGCTGCAACCCATCTAAGCTGAAAAGAAAATGAATGAATGTATGAACATTAATTTGTGACCGTTTTACACTTTATATTGTCCTGTTACACATTTGTAGTTACAAATACTATTCAGTAGGTTGTTACATGAGTGTAGTTACTCCAGTATTACACAAGTAAATACTATGTACCAATGTGTACATACACTGTAGTTACATACATTTAATTACCATGTAAGTTCACAGGTTTAAGCGACACTTAATATAAAGTTGGACCATTATTTCTACTATGGAAGTAAATGGCTTAGTGGTTATCGATGTCCCCTTACAGCTTGAAGGTCGCTGGTTCGAGTGCCGGCTAGGCCAGTTGTCATTTCTGTGTGGAGTTTGCATGTTCTCCCCGTGTCAGTGTGGGTTTTCTTCCGGGTGCTCCGGTTTCTCCCACAGTCCAAAGACATGCGCTATAGGATTGGATTAACTAAATTGGCCATAGTGTATAATTGTGTGTATAAATGTAGGAGTGTATGGGTGTTTCCCAGTAATGGGTTGTGGCTAGAAGAGCATCCGCTGCATAAAACATATGCCAGAATATTTGGCAGTTCAATCGGAAATGAATTTTAAAGGGAAAATTGTTATAATAATAAATTTTTTGATCATCTACAGAACAAACCACTGTCATACAAAAAATTAAAATTACCCTAACTTGCCTAACATAATTCATTCATTCATTTTCTTTTCGGCTTAGTCCCTTTATTAATCTGAGGTCACCACAGCAAAATGAACCACCAACTGATCCAGCATATGCTTTACGCAGCGGATGCTCTTCGAGCTGCAACCCATCATTGGGAAACATCCATACACACTCATTCACACACATACACTACAGCCAACTTAGCTCACCCAATTCAACTATAGCTTGTGGGGGAAACGTAAACAGAAATCCACGTGAACACGGGGAGAACATGTAAACTCCACACAGAAATGCCAACAGACCCAGCCGAGGCTTGAACCAGCGACCTTCTTGCTGTGAGGCGATTGTGCTATTCACTTCGCAACCGTGACACCCTAGTTAACATAACAACTAAGTTAAATCTTTCAAATGCATTTTAAGCTGAATACATCTTGCAAATCGAGTAGGAAACTATTATGCACTGTTATCATGGCATCATGTTATCATTATATTTGTTAACCAAAACAAATTGTTACTAGAAATTAGTCATTGAAACTATTATGTTTAAAATATGTTGAAAAAAAATCTCTATTAAACGGTACTTGGGAATTATTTTGAAAATAATTCAATTTGACAGGAGGGCTAATCAGTGCAACTTCAACTTTGTATATATATATATATATATATAGAGAGAGAGAGTTATTTATATATAAAGTGGTTTATATATAAGTAATTTACCGAGGTCAGTAATGTAAAACATATTAATCAGAAGATGTGGTTTGAATTTAGAACTTAATTCTCCATGGCAACACCTACCTCATAGCCTCACGACTTAGAGCTATAAAGAGAAACCAATAAACCGCCACACTTTTCATTGTTATTTCTCAGTGTTCACTTTTTTTTCTCTAAGAGCTTAGCTGATGCCTCTCAGCAGATTTAGCACACGCCAAGGATGTTCATGAAAAGTTCAGGAAAAACATATTTAACGCTAAACGTTATAGATATTGTTCAGGGGGGATTTGAGCCCGCAGAAGTTACACAAAAAATATGTATAGATACTTAGAGGAGTGAGCGTTTCACAAGGATGAGCATTAAACGTGAGTCATTACACCAAACACACAGCAAGGGCACTTCTACCATTCCTGAGAATTATCATGGCTCTGTGAGCACAGGGAAGACGGCGGTTGTTTGCCATACGTCATTTGGGTCTTCTGAATGATTTTATTTGATTCTGTTTCGACCATTTTCTGCCTTTGTACTCGCACAGGCTCAGCAGGGAGAGATAAGAGCTAAATGCGCAGCTCCAATCAGAAGTATCTTGTCGTGCCTCACACGCAGTGACCTGGCCTGTGGAGATGTCATTCACTTATCAGGAAGGAGAAAGCAGAAGTCTTTTTCTCTCTCTCTCAATCTCGACCTGCCGAGGCCTGACAGAATACAGAGGTGTACGGGGAGTCGCTCTCTGCTGATAACAGCCCAACTTCACGTGTCGCCAAATAGGTTTCCATTTCGCTTCTGTGGTTCACTGGTGCTTATCCATATAAACATTCCATCAGCTCATGTGGGTAAGAAATGTAAAGACAGAAAGAGACAAAAGGGGGAAATATGACTGAGGATTTTTGAGACATCTTGGACAGTAAAATGCAGTTTGGGTTGGGGGGGGGGTGCGGGGGCGGGGGGGTGTTTCAAACACTTCAGCATTCTGTCCTTTTTATGGTCGTATCAAATTCTGGGCTGAAACCAAAACCGGACATTTTGGATGCACTAAAAATGCTTTGAAAGCAGTTTAAAAAAGGGTCACAAGTTATTTTGATGGTCTGTTTGTTGAATTTAAGTTACATTGCAACTAATTCCATTAGATTATAAGTAGACTGTTAGGTTGGGGTTGGAGATAGGGTTAGTGTAAGTTGACATGTAATTGCAAAGTTTCTTATAGTCAGTTAAATGTCTGTTGAATGTCAGTATCAACAGATATTAAGTAGACAGTCTACTAATACTCAAAAGGACCATCGAAATAAAGTGTTACCAAAAAAAGTTAACTCTAAGCGGAAAAAACGCACTACCCAGTCATATCCTTTTACTTTGTCCAATCAAATGAAAGCAGAGGCGGGGTTTCTGTTGAGGAGACAGCAGTAGCTGTGTTGTCAAGATGACTATGGAGACTTTTAAAGATGGAGGAGAGACTAGTGGCTGCTGTTTTGAATTATCCAAGCTGTATGAAATCACAAATTTTGAATATCATAATGTTATTAAATATTACAATTATTCCAATATCAGCAACAATGCTCAAACACAATACATAGCTGATTCATTGCCTAGCAACATAAAAAACACAACAAACGTCTTTTCTTGTCAATAAAAAAAGGCAGTGCAGTGCGCATTTGCAGTGCTCCTCAGTATGGAAAAATACGGTGGCTGAGAGAGCTTTATGCGCTGCAATTAAAGAAAACACACACAACTACAAAAACACCAGCACAATCTTCATCAGTTTGACAGCACACGCATGTGTTGAAAATTTTTACAACACAAACAACTGATAAAACATGCTGCATTTTGTCACAACACATACAACTAAAGAAACGCGCTGCCTTTGATTACAACACTTGTATCCACGTAATATCCACGTAACGCAATGGAAATGTTTCAAGGGGACCCAAAAACATGAAGGACCCTGCTGAGATATGGATGTGTTATTATGCTGTGACTGTTGCTCAGTGAAGTTTTTTTAAGGTGTTTTTTTTTTAAATAAGTGTTACAATCTTTTAAGATGGTCCATTAAGGGGAAGGAGAGTAACATTAATTTTGAGTGAAACACATAAGCAAACACACAATATCAACAAGTGAGGGACAAAACACAAAGACTAACTAAATGCAATAAAGTGTTTTTATTTACAAAGATAGTGATAATAGGTGCAAATATATATATATATATATATATAAAGAACAATAAATGTTTTTACAAGATTATATTGAAAATGATGGACAACAAACGGGACACAAAATGTTTGAACAGATAGATGGGACAGTTGGAGAGATGAGACGCGGGCGGTGTCCTAACAATAGAAATTAAAAAAAACAATCTATTCTGTTGGCCCAACCTCTACCTTAACTATCCAAAAGAAATAAATATATCAGCATAGAAAAGAAAATCTTCGCGTCTATTACGCACTACCTAACCTACACTAATATAAGAGAAAAAACAAAAATACAGCGGGTGGAGCACGCCCCTTACTTAGCGTATCTAACAAAAGTGATATTTAAAGCCTACTTGTGCACAATGTATGTCGCGCGACCATCTTACCTGTCTCACTCTCCAACCTCAGATGTGCATAACTGGGTAGACAAATAGAGAATAGACAAATGACAACGTACATATACCAGATTGTAACACACACTGAAAACGGATATCAAATTCACTAACACACAACACAACACAGAAAAGTCAAGTGTCCCGGGCCTCGCGAGTAGCGTCCTGTCACCACTTTTATGCCACGATGGCAGCGGCTGGATTGGAGACCGTATGATGACGTCAGCGGGGGACACGGCAAACAGCAGGGCAGCTGCAGCCAATAGGAGCCTCTGTTTGAATGAAAGCGGGAGAAGAGAAAGAATGCGCGAGAGAGACAGTGAGAGAACGAGCACGCGAGAGAGACAGTGAGAGAACGAGCGCGCGAGAGAGACAGTGAGAGAACGAGCGCGCGCGCGAGAGAAAAAGGAACTAGCAGAAAAAAAACTAATAAGAAATCATCTCTTTAAAAGGTTTTTTTTTTGTTTATTTTAATATCATGATAATACAATTCTATTGTCTTTTGTATATTATTAGCCTAAATAAACTGATCATTAAATGTGAAATGTTGTTTTAATAGTATGCAGCGCGTTTAATAAATGCAGTGCATTTGAAGTTGCAGTGCAGTGCAGTTGTTGTGAGAAAATGCAGCACGTTTCCTCAGTTGTTTGTGTTGTGAGAATTTGCAACACGTGTGCTGTCAAACTGATAAAGATTGTTTCTTAGTTTGCTGGTGTTTTTGTAATTGCATGTGTTTTCTTAAATTGCAGCACTCTCTCGGCCACCGTAGAAAAGATTTGTTTAGTGTGATTATTTAAATAATTGGTAAGACTTTTAAATTGAACTTAATAAATGTTACAGTCACCATCGATAGCTATTGCGGACCGCTAGAGAACTACAACTCTGATGGACCTAAATGGACTACAAGTCACATTATGCACCGTGCACCCACCGGTTCCTAATCTCGTCTGATTGTAAACACTTACAGCTAAAGCTGCTCAAGGACTCATCACACAGACTACTTATACACCACATTTGCTCACACGTGTGGCACGTGTGTTTGTTTGTTTTTTTAGTTAAAATGAACTTGTAACTTTACGTAGCATTTTAATTTCCTTGTCTAGCCGTGTTCTTTGATTCTTGTGTTTTATGTTATCTACTCTTAACCTTGTTCCTAGTTTATCTTACCTTTCTCTGTTTTTTGACTATTTGCCTGTTTATCAACAACGACTTCTGAATTAACTATACTGTACAGTATGTACCCGATTGTTCCTGTTGCTGACTCTTGCCTGATTTACAATCATTGTAAATGATCCTCCTTCAGTTACAGTAACTTAGATTATTCCAAATCCAATTATACCAATACCAAAAAACACAAGCCAATAAAATACCATAAAACACTAAGTCGAGAGGCATCATTTACCAACGTTGCCCTGACAGTACAGTAGCACTATTGCAAGCACCAGAAATGAGTATAAAGCATAGAAATGCACTGTCAATGGGTTTGCTTTTCTGGTAAACATATGGTTCATGCATAGATATATATAATGGTTTAATAGAATATCCACAGAGCGCAATATTGAGCTGTTTTGAACGCTCTGCTACTCTTGCGCTTTGTTCTTTGCATGGCGCAATAAAATTATTGGGTTTTATAGTACAGCAGTTTCCAAGTCACTACACTTAATGCAGTGGCTATGGCTGGAGGGAAAGTGCATCATATACTTTTTTACCAGCTCATATTTTGGTGGTTTTCTGTTTCAACCAAAAACCAAAAATGCCATTTTTCAGCCGATAATTTTTTTTCAGCATCCAAAACTAAAAAAAAAAAAAAAGTTTTAGGTTTTTAAAAAAAAATAAATTTAGATGCATTTGGTCTGAGTTGTGTTTATATTTCAAACCTACCACACCAGAAGTCATTTGGAAGTGAAATGAGAGACATCCAAAGTCTCTTTTCAAATCTCTCACGAGTGACAGACTTGAAACTGTTCATTCTGATGGCACAATTGTCCTGACAGCTTCCAGGATTGGCTTAGAGAGTGACTGCAGTCTCCCAAAAAAAGAAAGAAAAAGAAGAAAAGAAAGACCAGAGAATTGCAGCTTAAATCAATGTTTAGCTCCGTTTGGCAAAACCATCATGTCGGAGAACAAGGTAAGAACTGAAGTTTGAATGTCTTCTAAAAAAGCTGTATTATTCATTTAAGAACTTTTGGTTTCATTTTATTTTTTAAAGCTTATCCACACTGTCTGTGACTTCCAAGAAATTGACAGAAAAATCTATTTGCTACCTTTAGTGAGATGAGTCAGACTTTTTAAATGAGGATAACTTGGTCTAAATCTAAAAGATTTGAGAGCTTTTTTTAAATGAAATGTGAGGTCTTACAGTACTGTTTAAAAGTTTGTTTTGTAAAATTTGTTTCGTACCACCTTGGAATTATCGGGTTTATTATAAAGGTGCATATACACAGAAAAATGCTGGTTTGTATTAACCCAATGTTGGGTCAAATATGGACAAACCCAACAGTTAAAATGTCATTTAAATTTACTGTAAACAAAAAAAAAAAACTGTTCATATTTGCCCCAATACTGAGTTAATACACGCCAGATTGTATGTAGAGTGAACATTTTAGAAATTTCAAAATGATTCACAATGGCCTCAAAACCTATTTGGAGATATTCACACTAAAAAATATGAAATATTAAAAACAAATAAATATTTACAGTATAAACAAATAAAAGGGAGAGTGAGTTTAAAATCAAAATATTTGCCTATCAAACGTGCAGATTTTATGCCCTTCGAATAAAGAGCAATTGCAAAATGTCTTTATATTGTCCTGTATAAGGGTCCATTTAAACAAATGTTTTCCATTTACTGTTGGAAATTGTGTTAATGGGTTTTGGTCATTCATTTACACAACAAAAGCATTTTAAGGGCATGAAATTACATTCAAAAACAATACTGTTATCATATCTATGTAAGCTAGATGTAAATTAGCAAATAGGTTGTGACAATATGTGCATGTGTAAAACATATTGCATAGGCATGTGTGAGTACTTGACAACTAATATAACAACAGTGCACTTCACAGGGCTGTGTGTGAGGAGGTGTGCAATGTTTCTTTATAGAGTGACATTACATGCATGATCTGGCTTGATATAATAATATGCATAAATAATGTTTCTATTCTGTTATGTGGATGTGCGTGAGTAGGGGTTGTTTTGACATTGTTGCTACCTGTACATGAAACTTTGCAAAGGAAAAACGTGAAGGAAAAGCTTTACATTAAAGTATATTGTTGCATATTGTCAACTTAAGCATAGCAACACATACTGTCACCACTGGCTTGCATGGTTTGGGGATTGTAGAGCTGCGCATCGATGGATTTGCTCTTCAGTGTTTGGACTCTCAGTAGTGAATATTAAACCACACTGAACCGAACTAAACTGGACTCCAACACTGAAAACTGGACTGACACTGTTTCAATTTACTATAACCTTCTATGTGAAGCTGCTTTGGCACGATCTACATTGTAAAAGCGCTACACAAATATGAATAAATATGAATTGAATTGACAAACTGTAGATGTCCAAAAAAATGTCATGACTTTATGCAATAAATCAAACATTCATCAATTTGCACTTCCTGCACAAACAATACGCTAACAGGATGATTAATGCTGGCCGGAGAGGTACTGAAAAAACCCCAAATCGATCCTGCAGTTAAACGTAAATGAAAAACAAAAGAAATGCCACCCAATGCAATAGATCTCTTCCATAATCTATTCATCACTAACCTCTGAGGAATGAGTTGAGAAAATCAAAGCATGTGACTTGGCACGCACTTACTTCACGAGGAGGCTCGGTTGCTGCAGCAACTACAATTATAACAGCCGTGGCATGAGGAATGCTTATGTTTTCCAGTTTTCAACTCGAGCAGCTGTACACGTTCTGCATACATTCTCTGTAAATTCGCAGTGCGTTTCAACATGGCATCATCGAGCTGAGTATTTCTCAACTCTTTCGAGATAATTGAGTGGTCAGCTTGCCAGTAAGCCATTAAGAAAATCACACAAGCATCAATACTCTAATTCTCAGCCTTAAGGCGAGTGGCCATTGATTCTGTCACTTCCAATGGCGCGCATGGCGCTCCGTGGAGGCCAAGAGTCTGACTTCCATTGAAAGCCATCTCGCCTAAAGTTTCTCTTCGTGGAAGCATTTGCAAAAGGCAATTGTGTTTGTGATGTACAAATAAAAGCAATCTGCTGTGGATCACAGAGTTTGACCTGAATTCGATTCCCCTGGCTTGCCTCTGTTTGAAACTCGGCTCAACTTCAAACTGTCAAAATATTCCAGCGTTTGAGGAGCTGGAGATTGCGCTGTATTATTTCTAAATCCGTATCCAGGAGAGAGCAGATGATCCACATTTTAGCAGAAAATGCCCGGTGCGTTTAAAATGCAAGACATTAAGACACAAATAGAGCAGAACCGTAAACACTGCGAACATTGAAATGTCATCTTAATCTCCTTAAGCTTCCGTTCTCTAAACAAATACATGGAGCCTCGAAAGGAATTTACCCTGAATTTGCGTGTGATGTTCGAGGAGGAGGTTCATTTTTTTATGAGATGAAGCCGTGGGAGTGCAGACGACCTCAATGAAATGGAAACGAGCCCAAACGGCATCTGTAGGTTTGGCTGATTCCTGCCGAGCTGACGGTCTTATGCGAGGCTTCAATCCGGAATGAAAGTCTTAGACAAATGTTTAATACATTTATTATGATTTGGGGTGACTGTCTCAGTCACCTTTCCTCTGCTCCGCTCTCGACGACGAATCTTCAATCATTCAGACAATTGTGAAATACAACACTTCGCTTAAAAAAGAAATTCTAGCCAAGTTGTTCTTGCAGATGGAGCAATGCGTCGGAAAGCACTCTTTCGAATGTGTCTGACAGCCGAAAAACCTAATTGCTCAGGTCCCTCGTCATCTCATTAAGAACCATAGGTGCGTCTTAGAAAAAAAGTTAAACGCATTATTAGACAGGCTGGCAGGAGATGGAGAGCGAGTGGGATCACGGAGGGCTTGGCGCCCGCTTCGCACTCGCACTGAATGAGTTTCTCTCTTCAATCAAGAAACAATAAATTTGAACAAGGCTGACTGCCCAGACAGGCTGACAGACAACCGCCATCACCTAATTGGTGGCAGAGGTCTTTTATTCAGAGCGAGCGGGTATAAATCACTCTCTCACAATAAAAGAAAAGGCTCTAGAGAGATTTAAGGTGGGAAATGCATCAAGCAGCTATTGAGAAAAGACTGTGCGCTCGAGAAGCCTCACGCTCCACAGATTATTGTCTTGGCCATATACCAGGCCATTCACTTCACCCTCTCTGCAGCTATTGAGAGACGGCGGTAAAAGGAAAAGAAAGGGAAAAAAATGGATTGATGGATGGTCAGAGATTGAAAGAGAAACTTAAGATGGCTACTTTTCACCTGAAGAGCAGGTTAGTGCGTTGGAGTTGAGGGAATTGAAGACCCCTGACATCAGCAAACACAGATATGGCTAAAGTGCTGCGATTGCTGACTCAGGACCAGTGAGTGACATCTTTTAAGTGCAAGGAGGGACGCTTTTAGAGGCATCGCCACTGAAGAGGACAGAATGGGATGTGACTATTACCACACTGTTCACCGTTGGGTTGTCTTGGGGGTATACAGTGACGCGGCGCCAAGGGGTGTTTTGTTCTATGACGCACCTGGGCCATATATAGCAAAGACATTGCCGCAGTGCTAAGGGGATACGAGCTGTCCGACTTGAGAAAGGTCACATTTAGGGATTCAAACTTCAGCCGAGGAAAACAGCAGACACTGGTAGCTGTTTTTAGAGAGTAAATGGCACTTTCAGGTAACACATTATTTCAGATGGTCCCCTTTAGGCGTTCTTCTGAATATAGGTGTGTTCACGCTTGGCAGGTTTGGTTTGTTTAGACCTTTCGATGGAATTGTCTGCTGCTATAGTGATTCGAGTGTAAATGCTGACATTTGGTGTGCCAAATCAAGCAGCTTAAAAACATTTAAAGAGACAGTTCACCCAAAAATGAAAACCATTTACTCACACTCAGTGATTCATTTCTTTTGTTGAACACAAAACAAGACATTCTAAATAATGTTGGGAAAAGCAGCCATAGACATCATGTCCCGATCAGTTTTTTTTTTTTTTTTGCCCTTTGAGTCCAAGTCATTTGATTTTGATTATCCACCAATACCGAAACTTCGATACTTCTGTAATATATATATAGGATAGAGAAGAGCGAAGAAACAAACCCAGGTGTATTTTTTATTTAATTCACCTTATTTTAACATTCAACAACTCTTAACAAACAGAACACTTCAGTGAGGCACTATGAACAATCAAGTAATACATAATATAAATTCGTCACTTTTGGACTTTAGTGCAACAGTAAATATAAAAAATCTAATATAAAAATAAATAGCACCCCGAACTAAAATACCATGTACGCAATCCCAAGTTTTTATCTCACAGTTTGCTATGCTAACTATATTAACTTTATAATACCTCCAGACTGCAGCCATACTCGCACTTTCTGCTTCAAGATGCTTCCATGTTCTACTTTGCCGGCATTTAACTAATATCGTCTCTGCAACAAAGTGATGTCATGCTGCATGCGTTGATGCTTCTGTGTGAAGTCAAGAAAGAGGTCTAACTATAGATGTGTTTAATACATATATATATATATATATATATTTAT